>JBBPFQ010873083.1:0-12014 GCA_037974815.1 Kaempferia elegans
GCCTAACTTTACTTAAGTGTTTCGAACGAACGATTTGCTATATTCACCCCCCCCCCCTCTATCGCGTTCTAACGATCCAACAATATTTGCTTGAAAAGTAAGTCAAGAAATGGATCAAAACTAATAAAAATCTCTATATAAAATAGACACATTAGGGACCATTGACATAATTCACGTATATCATTAATATCCCATTAATGTTAATAAACCTGACTAATCTACATATTGAATCTACATCAAATAATCCAAACCACCTTTCATGCATAAAGCATTAAATCACTTAATTGAGGTTTAGCTTCCTTAATGAAAATTAATTGTGTGTGGGTTAATCAAGTCTAAGCCCACTTTATAGAGATTAAACCTATGTAGATTTAATTAGATTGAGTCCATCCATGTGAACTTATTCCTTCACCCATTTGACACAACACTGAACTTTTGGCCAAAGGTGTTTGATGGTCTTATAGGGCTATGTTATTTTGACGTGCTTACCAAATAGATTTGAGTTAGATTTATTTTATGTTCCTGATGTGTGCATCAATTGTGCAGGAACTTGACAAAATACACATGGAACTTGTGCATAGAGTGTGTCCACTCAATGAAATTGATTATACCTATGAGGGTTATCGTTAGATCATTTATGCTTTTGTGGTTTAGTGGTATATAATAAAGTGAACTATAAAAATAGGGATAAGGATGTTATGAAATGAGCTTAAAGAGTTCAGTATATTCAAGTGATTAGTGACCTAACAAGGTGAACTCTAGGACCATCTAGGATGAGGAGCATGGAATGACTTCTAATTCAATGGCTTGGAGGCCTATGCTGAGGTGGATTCAAAAGCCTATAATGAGCTGAAAGATGACATGGAGAAAACATGGAGGGTGAGTGCATTTAAAGGGTTGAAGGCCTAGTTAGGTGAACTCTAAGGTATTGAATAACAAGGTGAAGGTGAAGAATGTATGGAGAAAGCTTGAAGGGATTTGTAGATCTAAGAGACTAAAGGCCTAGCGAGGTGAGCTTTAGGACATCTCACAACAAGGTGAACTGAAAAGCGAGAAACATGAATCAAGATGGAGAGCGTGATTTGTCTAAGGGATTTAAAAAAGCCTAACTAGGTGAATTCTATGTTAGGACCCGTGAGAGCTAAGGGAGTTGAATAACTCCAACTGCTTTGTCTCAATTTTGTGCTTGTCGTTTGAATACGTAGTGGAAAACTTGAATCAAACTTGATGCCAAAACACAATAGACACAATCACTAACTCGAGCGGTTTACTTGCACCGTCTCCTAAAGCGACTACGTCCAAGGCCTAGTCCTTACTACCACCACTATCCTTCTCATTCTAGAATACCTTCCAAATTAAGGCAGAGAGGTCTATTACAACTTATTTTCACAACAAGGCAATAAGAAATAAGAATACAAATATAAATGAAATTGAAATGACTCTACACTAAAAACCTTGTTTTGCTTGCTTTTTTATTGCTTTGGATTGTCTCTTGGTGGTGAAAAATGCAACAACACTTCTTCATCTCAGAACTCTTAAGAACTGAAATCTTCAAACCACCTAAAAAACTTTTTTTATATGACTGATGTTCAGGCTGATTTTTGCCTAGAAAATGACTTATCTTACCCATTAGTCTACTGCCCTATCGAATCCGACCATTTAAACATACAGAATGACTCTTCTTGACTGTTTTGACCACCATCAGTCGATTGATCATGAACAGTTGAATCCCTTTGTTCGCTCGAACAATGACATCAATCGATCGTAATTGCTCAAATTTTTTAGTTGAGTTTTGAAGCTTCTATACACTGCTACAATGTCCATCAATCGATTGATAAAACACATTAGTCAACTGTTGTTTTAGCAAACATTGTTCACAACTACTATAGCACATTGTAGCAACATTATAGTAGTACTTTAGCAATATCATTTTAGAGGTTTTATGTCTATTAGTCAATTGATACACCATCTTAATCGACTAATACACTTGTTTCAACCTTAATAAAGTTGAATTCTCATTTTGCTCAGTATCTAGTTGACTTTAACTTACCAAAGCTTCCTTTGGTCAACATCTAGTCACCCTTGATTTATCGAGACTTCACGCACCTAGCATCTGTTCACCTTTGACTTGCTAGTACTTCAACCATGCCAAACATCTTATCTTCCTTAACCCATTTGGACTTTCTATCACTAATTGTCTGATCAGCTGTGAACCATTTGGACTTTCCATCTTATACCAACTTCATATTGTAGTTCCGACCACCAAGTGTTCGATCACCTATAACCCACTTGTACTTCTCACTTGTCAACTCCATGTTGGAGTTTCACCCTTCAAATGTCTAGTCACCTATGATCTACTTGGACTTTTCATCTCATGTCACCTCCTTGTTGAATTTTTTTATCACTAAATATATGTTTAACTATGCCCCACTTGAACTTTTTTATCATCAAATATTCTGTTAATCTTGATCTATTTGATTCTTCCTTAACCAACTAACATATTGATCAAATATCAAAACATAACCTCGAGTCATACTGAGCTTGGTCAATCTTGACTAGAGGTCAATTGTACAAACACTCTAGGGCAGCTCTAATAAGATAAACTTGGAGCTGAGACAATGGATGCATGAAACAAGTGGGTATAGTGCATCTAATAGACCGAAGAAATGACAAAGTGAACTTAAGGTTGTGAAACATCAATGATATAAAAGACCTAGAACTGTGAGAGCCATAAATTACATAAGTGTTATGTAATCTTGAAATATAGTTTTAGGAGGGAACTATATAAGGGTAGACTACCTATGATTTGCATGAAGCCTTTTGATTAAGAGATTACTTGTTATAAGTCACATTCTAAGGCTAACATTTGTCTTTGGACTTTGCATAAGCTTATGAGAGATATGTTGAGTGAAGGAGGGACCTCAACAAATTTAGCCAATTGAAATATCAAATCTAGTCAACTTTACAGAGTCAATTGAACACAAGTCCACCAGTGACTAAAACTCCATAGACGCTACACCGTAGACACTTAAACACGACCAATGTGAAATTTGAAATGTTATTGCATGAGAATCATCCTTGCTTCTTACCACCACATATACCAAGGCAACCCTTTTATCTCTTATTATAGTAAAAGAGGATTATGCTTACTGATCCGGATATTATAGGAAGGGAAGGACATCTGGCGAAAGGGCTGAGTAAGCAAAGTCCCGAGTACCTCTCAGGCATAATAAGTCCCGAGAACCTCTCGGACATAATAAGTCCCGAGTACCTCTCGGGCATAATAAGTTCCGAGTACCTCTCGGGCATATATTATTAGAAACCCCTCAAATAAATTGTGTGGGCCCTCTTATGAAAGGTTTGCACAATTCTCCCCCGGGAATTCCGGTATTTATTACTAAAAAAGGGGGAGATCTGATTATTATGGAATATTATTTATTACTTGGTAATTAATATTTGAAACAACAATAAAGGAAATAGTTGGAGATTCTTTTCCCTTTATTGACAGGTTCCTAAAACATCGGACCGATAGTCAAGTCAGCCATAATCATGGAGAGGAGACACCTGCCGCCTCTATATAAAGGGGAACATCCCTAGGTAACGGATCATCTAAGTTCCCTTCTTGCAACTTCTCTCTCTTTGTGGTTCTGACTTGAGCGTCGGAGGGGACGAAATTCTTCCGGTGGATTCCCTTTAACGTTCGGGTTAACCACGCAGGCTCCCTTGTCTTCGACGTCCACTTCATCACCTTCTGTTGCCGTCGATCGCTTCCTTGGTGCCGGCCCTCCACATCACTCGTTGCCGGAACACTTACCCTAATTGCCATTCACATTCTATCCCAGATTACGTGAATTCTTTAATCTCTTGTAAGTCATGAAAACCTAATTACTGTGCTATGCCGCCCCCCGGTTACTCACTCTGCTGAACGTCAGAGAACAAGCATATCACACATTTTTTGCACCATCAACTCTCGATAAACAACTAAGGAATGAAGCAAGCACTTGAAAGTTTAAACTTGCAGCTGCTCCACGACCAGAAACCCTAAGACATGTACAAGAACCATGCAAGAGGTCACACGCACCGGTCTGCCGGCCCTTATCAAAGAACAGAGACACACTGTTGCAGGCAGCCTCCTCACTACTTGGTCACATGTTTCAGATTCAAGAATTTATGGTCAGTGCGAAGATGGACGAATGATGGCGATGATGTTGGTGATTAATGGAAGCAACTAGCTGCACGACTATGTGATAAGATGCTAAAGTGAAGTGTGATGGATCTATCTGTGCTTATCCATGGAAATCTGAATGACTTGAAAAGAAAGGACTTGATAATGTAAATCTTTACTAGTTGGCAAAGGAGCATAGTTCCATCGACGTGAATGTAGCAGTCAAGTTACTATCGCACGGCCGGTGGCCGCCGTCGCTTTCCCAACCCAACAATCAGGACTAGATTCGCTCAGATCCACCTCGCAAATCCCCAGTGCGACGCGGCCCTGTCGGTCCTCTGTCTGCAAACGCGACTACACCCACCAAACCAACCACTCTTGGTCCAATGGCGACAGCCACCGCAATGAGAATGAAGCGCTGCCCTGCCAGTCATTAATCGCCGCCCATCGAACTCCATCTCGCAGGCGAGGAAGCTCGAGCAGGGAGACTCGTACGTACGTAGTGCAGAAGACCGAAAAAATGAATCTTGTCGAGGGGGACCAGCAATTGTCGAAGATTGACAACGAAGAAAGGAAGAACAGAAGGGCTCACTGTGTTTAAAGGAATCACCAACCAACCAGCCAGCCAGCTACTTGAATCTCTTTTAAGTCTTCAGGATGATCGAAGAGAGGAAATTGGGAATGGGATTGAAAAGTGAGGAGAGGAAAAACAGAAGAGTGACGACAAAACAGAGCACTTGATTCAGGAGGGCCCTCCTTTCCACCTCGACTCTGGTCCCCTGTTCGATTAAAGCAAAGAACTCGATGGCACCCAGTCAAACGATGGAATTGCAACTCCCACACTGGCAGATGTTGCAATTCGGTTCTTGGGAAAGCAATGGGGGTTTGCGATGTCTATGGGAACGAGCTAACTCTTCGTTAGAGGGAGGGACGAGGAGAACTCATGAGCAGAGCTTGCTGGTTTTGCTCCTCTTTCTGCTGCCACTAAACAATATGAATCATGGAAGATTCCCAATCATCCTTCTCCCTCCACGGCAGACATCCGCCATCATTGCGTCCCTCTCCTCCTCTTAAAGTTCAGGGAGTTGAGCTCCTTCCATTCCCCACACTCGATCCACCGCCTCCCTTCCCTGGTTTTTTTTTTCCTTTCTTTTTTGTCTCCGCCATGAAGCCTTCTTCCAGCGCCGTCGATGAGTTCTTTTCCCACCTCACTAATGGCCTCGATGAGCTGGACCAGTCGCTGGCGTCGGGCGCCTTCATGTCTCTTCAGTTCCTGCAGCGCACCGCCACGCTCCTCCGATCGCTCCACTCGCAGCTCACCGGCGTCGTCCAGAAGCTCCACCTCCCCGTCGGCGGAAAGTGGCTCGACGAGTACATGGACGAAAGCTCCCGACTTTGGGACCTTTGCCATGTCATCAAGCTCGGCGTCTCCGGCGTGGAGAGCTACTGCTCCGCCGGCTCTGACGTCGTCTCCTTGATTGATCGATGGCGACGTGCCGGCCCCAATCCCCACCTCGCGCGCCAGGTATGTTAAACGACCCATTTGCTATGTCTTTAGCTCAAAAATGCGATTTTTTTTACTCGCCTCCTCTGCTACGCGAAGGTGATGCGCTCGGCGGCAATATGCCGGAGAGAGGCGATGGGATTGGAGGAGGAGAACCGAGTGCTGGTGGAAACGAGGATCCCGCCGGCATCGCTCAGGTTCGATGATGGCGTGCCGATGGAATCCAGGTACAACGGGTTCAATGGCTTCCGCCGAGTGCTCTATGCGCTGCGAAACGCCAGTTCGCTGCTGCTAATGATCTTGCTATGGGGATCAGTCTCCTGCTCGCCGGAGTTGGCCGTCATGAAGAACTCGACGTTCTTCAGCTCCGAGTTCGCCGCCTCGATGGTCAGGCTGCAGCAGCGGATGGTGGGGAAGATGGAAGGACTGGCCGGTCGGCCAGGGATCCTGATGTACGAGTTCCAGCAGGCGCGGGCGGCGGCCGAGGAGCTACTAGAGGAGTTGGAGAGAGCAGGGTGCGAGCTGGACTTGGCCGGAGAAGCTTACAAGGAGAAGGCGGAGAGCCTGAAGGCATGGCTCGCGATGCTGCGATGTGGAACTGAAAATCTCGTAGGTCAAATGGATGATTTCTTCGACGAGATAGTGGAAGGAAGGAAGACTCTGTTGGACATCTGTAGTCACTGATAATTCATGAAGCTTCAAGGATCAAAACATGGCAAAGAAAACAAGTTGCACCATCACTTATCGATCGAAATGTATTACAAAAATTTCAAATTTTCATGTAATTATTCATTTTGTTTGGCTAAACCTTCAGAAGTTCAACAAATGCCAGCCTGCTACCATGAAAAAGGGTGTATTTGTTTCTGTGCAACGAAACAAACTTACAGAAAATATAAAAAGTCGAAAGGAGCAAAGCAAAAGAGAGGGACCTTTTAGTTGCTTCTCTTTCCTCCATGGCTCTTCTGCTTTTTAGCTTCTCTTCTCCTTCTCTTTACTTCCATCCTCCCATCATTAATGTTTGCACTGTAGAAGAAACAAGGGAGAGGATTGGCCGTAGATTCTTTACTTGAGTACAAAATTTGCAAGTGAAAAACATACTGAGACACGAAACTATGATGCAGGATCAGCAGCCTGGGAATCTGTCGTGTTCCTGCAGCACTTGAATCCTCATCATTTCAATTCATAACTTACTTTAATCATAAGAAAACACCACTAAGTTTGTCTTGCCACCAAATTTAATTAAGCAAATTAATCGATAGCCATCAACGCACCTGTAAAATTAGTGCTCACAACCTTTTAGACGTCTATTTCAAAAGAAGCAAGTGGGAAGCCTAAGGAAGAAAACTTGGGAGTGAAGCTTGAAGGTGGGACTGGGAGCAAGTGGACTTTGAACAAGTATGACAATCTTCCACTAAACTATTAAGCATGATGATGCCACAATGATTAGTGACCAGGTAAACAAATAGCAAATTTCAGTCTGATGAAATAAAGATGCTGAGGAGATTATATCAACACTATTGGGCAGTGAAATAACTGCAAAAATCTGCCGATGAAACTTCCAATCACGAGAGGATTTCTACTCTTCAGGCTTCAGTGGAATACTTGACGGATGTCCTTGTTCCCTTTTGATTAGGGAATTATCAGCCGAAACAGTTAAAACTATCTACATTGGGGCAGTTGCTGGAGACATGTTCAGCAATGACAAAAACACGGGGAAATCAGTACTTGGGTGAGCAAGCCAAATGGTGCATGTTTATCTTTATTTAACTATGAAATTTCAGGAATAATCTGAACATACATAAAAAAAAAACTAACATGAATAGATCTAAATATGCAATAATACAACATCAATGAAAAAATAAATGCAATTCGATTCTTGCTCTTTAAATTATATTTGTATCACCTCAAACTGGGGTAACAAATTGTTAAAATTTAATCTACCCCTTGACTTGGGTTTGTATACCTTATCAACTTTCTGATTGAGATAATAAATTTTTCAAAATTTTAATCCACCCCTTGACTTTCAGAGATTGTTTACATCAACCTTTACGTGGAGAGGGGAAGGAAAGGGGCATTTAGCCTTCTCTACCCCTTCATTACATGAAAAGAGTCAGGGAGAAGGAAGAGCTCTATATAATGCTTGCGCCTAAAAGTGGCCAAAGGCATGCTGGTGGAGCAAAAGACAGATATAAATGCCCAAATTACTTTGTAAACGTTCAAGACAAAATCTTGGTGCTCGAAGCAAAGGTTGAGCTCCAGAAAAATCTCACAGTACACCAAAGGGGTGATAATGATCAAGTTTGGAAAGGGTTGTCAAGGTTGTCTTCTAGTGCCCAAAAGTGACGTTGAGCTTGCGGATGACCTCCCAGTGCACCAAAAGGAGCATCATGGTCGGACTTGGATATCAAGGTCATCTTCTTATTCTTCCTTCTCTTCCTTTATTGATCTACTACTTCTTGCCTCCCTAAAGGCTTGTGTTGTGCTCATCATGCAAATGAAAGACTTTAAGGTGATGCATATGTCCACCTTGAATGCCCGGCCTGCAGTTAGGATCACATTACTAGATTGCAACAGAGATATCATTTGGCGAACTCTAACTCTGCATGCTCCCTCTAAACCAAGATTCAACTTCTTGCCACCTCAAATTCGTATGCCACTATGGCATCAACACTCCACCTCGAGTGATTCCAAAAAGAGAAACCTGTTTACTTTAAGAGAAAGAGGATAGGAATAAGTGAAATGAAGAGATTACCCTGTAGTCTTTGTTGATGATCATGCCCTGCCCACTCTTGTCGTTCCACTATGCCTCCCTGTGCGTCTCAACAACGTTGGAATTGTATTACCCCCATCACATTGGTTGACTTCGCTGTAGATCTCGACCCCATAATCACTGACATCAGCTGCATCACTTGCCAAATTTAGCTGCATCACTTGCCAAATTTAGCTGCATCGCCCAACAAATTTGGCCCCATTGCTTGGCAAATCGTAGCCACACTCATTGGTCAACTTCAACTGCAACCATTAACTTGACCACCTGATCTTACCAGGTCACTCCATCTTCCATGAGCAAAGAGGAGATCTCATCATCTCTTAACAAGAAGCCATATACTTCCACTCAATTTCAAGCAGAAGTGTTGGGCAGGAAATGATTCCAAAACAGTGATTCTGCGATTATTCCTGTGTGATTTCTGTATAAGTAAATAGAATAGAGCATGGAACTACCTCAAAATCATCACCGTTGCACAAAAAGGAATTCTTTCGACACGGGTTGAAAGAGCCTTAGAGAAAGAAAAACTACAAGAATAGATTAAAAAAAAATCAATATTTATATACAAGATTTTGCACTGGGGCCAATTATGAGGGGTCAATTTTTATTTATTTGATAGTTCATATAACATTATAAGAGTAGATGCAAGGCTCCATACCTTCACAGTTATATTCCAAACTTGTTTATGCAGCAATAATAATAATACATCCTAAATATTTGATATCTTCATTATGAATACTATTCTACCATGACCTCTGCAATATTATATCACCAATAATATCTAAATTAATCGATCTTAATGATATTAAATGGATACTTATTTAGTTTCTTTTTATTAATTATGACTTCAACTAACAAACTTTATTTGCCACATAAGTATCCATAATATCTTAATATTGTACTTTACCATTTAAAAATTGGCGTTATACTAATTGCTCTGTTGTATTTTTTTTTCCAGTTAATCAAGGTTAGATTTCTTAAACATGAAAGCCACCCTGACATATGAATTTAGTTTCTAACAGCTATGATAAAGGCCTAATTATCTGCATAATAAGGACATTAATGACTAGTACAGTTTTAGCTCAGGCATTAACTAATAAATATCGGTTGAAAGTCAGACATCAGTTCCAGTAGCAAAGGTGTATATGTAAAATTTATTAAAACAAGTGAAGCTTTCAATAACCTTGAATAGCTACTGCACATGAAATCAAGCAAAAAGTCTACTCACCAAATTTCAAAAACGAATAAGTGAAAGATAAACATCACAGTGTTTGTAAAACGACATAACAGGTAATGTCTCGCACCTCAAAATCAGCTAATATCTCTTTAACACGCAACAGAACTTGGTTGAGAATGTAACATCCTGTTTGGAAAGAGATAGAGTTGAATTCCTTTAAATTCAATTCCATCATTTGGAATTATTTTTCAACAAGGATTTAGTGTTGAGAATGTAACATCCTATTTGGAAAGGAATGGAATTGAATTCTTCCATCATTTGGAATCATTTTTCAACAAGGAATTAAAGTGGAATTGAAATTCAATTTCACACAAATCCATCAAAGTAAATCAGACCTGTCTGATTTGTGAATGAAATTCACTTATAAGTTAAAATGATCTCTTTAGCCCTCCATATTCTCTCATGCATTCACTTAAGTTTTGTTAAGGAAGGATAAAATGATAAAAATATAAGAATTCAATTTAATTATAGATTCTAAATTAAAAATTTTAATTTAATTTTATTATTTATTAATTTATTCTAAATGAAGAAATTCAATTAAATTTTATTATTTAAAAACTTTTCAACCGAGGCGTAAGTCTAACTATTTCATTGAGAATGAAAAGTGGCATTCACTCCTTTTTCAATCATCACTAACTTTTCTTGGCAAATAGACATATACTGTTTCCACCATATCGCAAATTCTATCAAAAAGTGAATCGCTAATTCTATCAAAAAGTGAATTTGGGGGATCAAGTAGCCGGATTAATGCTCCAGGATAGAAGTGAATTAGCCGAGCAGCCAGCTAACTAAAAATGGGACAACTTTTTGTACAAGGAACACAGGACCCTATCAAAGAGACGAAAAAACTTACAGAAATCCACATATCAAACCAACCCCAGCGGCCGACCAACTGGGGGTTCCGCGGCCACAGCGCCAACGCAAGCACGGCAAATCGGGCAACTCGGTGACCTCACCAGCCACCGGTCGACGCAGCAGACATGGAAGACGTGCCCGCAAGGTGGGAGCGCTCGGCACCTCTCCCCCATCTTGACCCCTTCCATACACACTGCACACTCAGGCGGTGGCCACTGCGAGCACGCGGACCGGACGACGTACTCGAACCAGGGGAGATCCTTCATCTGTGCATCCGACAGGCCGGGTCGCGCATCCCCGGGTACTCGGTCGGTCGCCGCAGGTCCAACGCTGCGACGGCGCTGGCGGAAGGCGCGGCCGACGACGCAGAGGTGGAGGAGGAAGACGGCAGCTACTCCGGCGAAGATAAAGAAGAGCACGAGGGCGACGGCCATGACAAAGGTCTGGAGGAAGAAGGAGAGCACCCGGGCCCCGCCCCCGGGCTTCGCCGCCTCCGCTGCCGAGGCGGCATCCATCTCCGGTCGGGAAGCCTCATCAACGTAAACTTCTGCGGCAAGGAGAGAGCGGCGGTGATCGATCTGGGACATGGATAAGGGTTTGGCGGGGGTCGCGGTGGAAGAAAGAGGAGGCAGACGACAACGAGCGGATCGCCGCCAGGGAGTTATAATGAAGTCGAGCGAGAAATCCAAACTGTTGGCTCCCTAAAATTCAACGGCTGGATGATGATTTCGGTCGTGGAGGATTAGCTGCGGGTATTCAGACAGCATATTCGATCTTTGCGAAACACTCCCGCGTCAACTAGTCTGTTTGCAAGTTTAGTGGAATCTAAAATACATGGACACTTTTCGCTAATGGTTGGCTAAGTAATAAATTGATAAACTAGCATAAAGTAGAAGGGAAAAAAAAAAGTGTATTTTAAAAATTTTATTATTATTTTAAAAATTTTGATGTTTGATTTGCAATGACATAAAATCTATTTTGTCTGGGTGGTTCATCCAAATCAATCACTTTACGTGAAGTTCAAACCAAATGAATTGTCCATTCTGTTTTGACAAAAGCGATTCGCTTATCCATCCGTTAGCCCCGGTATTTTCATTAATCCGTCCTTAAATTAACATAGAAGAGGAGATAAATTAATCACGGATAACTACTAATTATTAGTACAAATGATCAAGATATGGGGAAGATATATTCAAATACACTAAATTACAACATCAAAATCTCACGTGATAAACTCCTATATCTTAACTACCATATTATTCTGAGGTGATGAATTATCCATTCTCTCAGTAAAAGAGAAAGAGAATAATCAAATTTCATCAAAGGTATATAATGAAAAAATTATATACCTTTTGATAAATATTAAAATTATATACATGCAGAGTACCTACAGAGGCTAACATCGCAGGTCCCTTGACCAAGGCTTTGGCACAGAGTAAGCATGATGGTCACACTAGGTCCATGGGTATTAGATACTACAGTGATT
>JBBPFQ010873187.1:0-12013 GCA_037974815.1 Kaempferia elegans
TAAACAATCATTAACATCATAGTAAGTACAAATTTCAGGGGGGAGATTGACAAGATGGGGAAAAGTTGGTGAAAAAAACCGACAAGAGGTCTATACTAAATTGATTAAAAAAAATGTATGCCGATCATTAAAAGCATCGGGATTAGCATAACCATACTACTACCCAATACTATATAGCATGCTATTGTGAGTTATTGCAGGTGCTATTGTTGACAAAAAGGAGTTGGATAAAGGAACCTCATCTTTCAATAGAAATGGCAATACTGGAATCAGTATCTCTACATCCTGAAACCAACATATATAATCATTAGTAAAGCAAAAGGAGTTTTTATACATTACATGTAATACTATACCTTAGTTCTTGAGTGATATAACTTCTTAACAGAAGATACCAATTCTTGTGAGGGGACTATCCCATCTGTTAATGTATGTAAGACCTGTACAAACACCAATGATAATGAACTCTATTAAAAAAGCAGCCAGTAAACCAGCATGTATTGCCACCATCATTAAGGGCTTGCCTTTCTTAAACCATATACTTGCAAAACCTGATAAACTGTCATACAATATAAATCATATTCAAGTTTTATCCAAAATTTCCTAACTCCAGGAACCACAATGACTCCTAAGAAAAAAATGTAAAAAAAGGATTGGTTTTTGAAATCAGTTAAAACCGAATGAGTTGTCCTAATGATTGAAACTAATCCACGTGTCAAAGAAAAAATAATATAAACAAAGAAAACTGAATGCATCACTAGACTGATTCCGGATAGAATCTATGCACATGGCATGGAAATGTCAACATATATGAAGAATTAATGCTTCACCAAATATGGCATTGGGTCACAGATCGAATCTAGAGCAAAGAACATGGTTCTGACTATTTTTCATGCATAAGAGGTTAAGGGACTGCAGGCAGAATATATCTTAATGTTAAAACCTGCATAAGAAGATTTTCACTTCCAACTGGTGGATCTGAGATTATTCTGAGGAGCTCAGAAGAAGACCCAATAGTACGAACCAAGATGGGAATCTGAAGGCGAACTGCCTGGATGACACAGCATAAACCATTTGCTAAAAGCATTAGAACTTGATGAAGAAGAAAATATACAAGTACAAGGCAATGAATAAGGAAAATATAACTGCAGCCCACCTCTTTTGCAGCCTTTGATATGCTTTTGTATATTACAAAAATTTCACGAAGAAGAGAACGCTTCTGTAATATACAACAGTTAGAAATATATGATAATTGAATATATAAGAAAAGAAGCTAAAAACACACACTACAAAGAAAAGAAAATATGTATCAAACCTTAGTACAAAGTGCAAAATAAAGTGACATGCAGCGTTGTGCCTCCATTGTCAGAGACAACATTACACTTTGATCTAGTTGGGTACTAGACATTACTCCATTGTCAGAGTTAAGCCCCTCATTTGATTTCCTTCTGATGCCAGCATCCTATATGAAAGTCATTAAAAAAAAGCAAAGATATATGACAGTTTATATTAAGATAGTTACAAGAAAATATTATTTTGTTTAGAAAACAACCACACAAGATATCAAATAAAATAATGCTGAAAAAATCAGTTTTAAGGAATTGAACAGCTGACATTATCTCATGGCAAATTTGGTGTATCAAAGATAATCATTCAAGAGATGTCCAACTTGAAAAACAAAAGGAATACTAAAAGTATTCTATAATTTAAATATTATAGAACCAAACACAGAACAAGTAGTTAGATGAAGAAAAAACAAATGCAACATTATAGCAATTATAAGAAAACATCTATATTAGCAAGGGTTATAAATCAGTTAGCAAAGACAAAAGAACTATTAAGAGGTATGACTAGGCAAGCCTGTGCCAGCGCTACACCCTAAACACTTTTAGTAGGTGAGGATATGCAATTCTGCGAAGGGGAAAGTAATGTGTTAAGCTCTGTTTTGAAACTGAGAGTGGGTTAGGGTATCCACTCTAATGAAAAGTTGGGAGAAAGGGTGTATTCTTATTCAAAAAATAATATAATTGCAGTGCACCACATATTAACCAATACTCAAGCATACAATAACTATATGAAGAATGCCCTGATACGATATCAAAGAGCAATATATTTTCAACCTTTGTGATATGGACCAGAACCAAAGAGCCTAAGTAATTCCACAAACAGTCCTCATTCTACTTAGGAACACTGATATAAACTCAAACATAACATAGCCATATAAAGAACATCTTAGAACCATACCTAACAGCAATATAATTCTCAACTTCTTTGAGGTATGAACCTAAGAGCCTAAGTAATTCCACAAACAATCCTCATCCCACTTTTACCAAATTAAATGGGCACTGATATACTACTAATTACTGGTATACTACTAATTAAATGAACCAAATCTTGAGAAAACAAAAAGTTTTCTAAATTAAACCTCTTGAAGCTCAGAAGACAATTCTTCAGCCTCCGTGTGCACCATAACAGGAACGTCCTCAATAACTGAATGAAGTTTTTCACGAGCAAAGTCTTCAATTTTTTGAGAAATGCTTGACATGGAAAATAGTTTATTTGCTACCTGGAATATCAAGAAACCAATGTTAGATGAAAGTAGTTTTGCAAAGTACAAATTTTGCAATTAACCCAAAATTACCAAGCGTGTTGCTTTCATCCGCACTTCTTCTGCAGGATGCACTGCACTCTATGGAGAGAAGCTAGAATAAGGATAATAAACAACAATGATAAAGTAAAAAATTTCTCACCTAACATATATGAAAGAACAGCACCATGTATTGCCAATGAAAGCATGAAAAAGAGTGGATCAATGGAACAACGTGAAAATATAGTCTCTTATCCACAAGAGGGCCAATTTTCTATGTTTGCATAACCCCTACAACTTCACTAAATATTTCTCCAAGAAAATTCCTGGCATATTAAGTTTAATTCTAATGTTCATTTTCTCAATTTTTCAAATAACTGGATTAAAGTTGGTGCAATTATCAATATTGAGAATCTGCTACCTATGCAAGTGTTTGTGTTAGAGGTAATATTCACTCAGTCAAAATGTCAAAACTCTCTAATCTTCAGCATTGTCATTTCCAGCCATCAAGGGCGTAATTGATTCAAAGATTATGTTTCCATCTCATGACAATTTGTAGTGTCTTCTTCATCATTGGAAGGAGAACCTAAAGTGGAGATGGTGATGACAAAACGCTTTGATTCCTTGAAGAAAAATTTACTTCAGCTCATTAATAGATGGATTCTTCTTGACTCAGGAGAATCACACGACTAAAAAAAACTTTAAAAAAACAGTCCAAGTACGGTTTAAAATCTCGAGCCATCAGAGTTTCAAATTATGACCGAAACGATACAGTTTTGGTAGTGTATCGTGCCATGCCAATATGATTTCAATATTTTTTAAAAATAAAATATATTAATTAAAAATAAAAAAATTTAACCTAAATATTAAACAAATTAAAAATATATATATGGACACTCCTATATGATAAATAAATAAATAAATCTTATATATTTTTGAAATTAAAATAAATAATATACATATTAAATTAATAGGATAATTTTATTAGAGTTTGATTAAGCAATCCTTATTTATAGCTAGAAGTTGATTGAAATTATTAATATAAATTTAATTATTAAACCCTAAGTTTAAATTTAATCTCACACCTGCAAGTCGGAGAGTGTGAGGCGGTGGGCAAAATGAAAAATTTCACCCCAGAGTGTAAAATTTTAAACCATGCATCCAACAAAATAAAGTGATAAACTGATTCACAAATCTCAATTTTATTTTATTTTATTTTATTTTATTACTTCACCTAAAATAAGGGAGTAAATGAACCTAGCCGATCTTAGCTGTGTTTAGACACAAGGTTTATGTTACTATTATATGAGTCCCACTGTCATTTCTAATCCCAAAAGATAGTTAATTATCATCTCTTTTTGGCATCATTCATCTCGTTTTTGGTTAAGTAAATGTTATAACTTTATCAATCTCTCAAACATCTTATCATAGTCACTGAGAAATATTGGACCTTAGCTTTTGGCATTTGCTCCTCATTCATCTCACAACATTATATATTAGACTCCACAATCTTTCACAATTTATTTTTTGTATTTCAAAGGCAACAGTATCAGGGTAATTTAAGGTCCTTAGTAAAGTCGATGAGAACCATAAAACTTAAGCATTGCATGTCCTAATAGATGACACATCGTTCTTATTCAAAGGTTGAAAATCTAGATGACAAAGCCTCCCTTCAAATCCAACAATAAAGTGAGCACTTGCACCCATAAGAGAGTGGGAATCACTGAGTTTATGTTAGGTTTCCAAACGAAGAAAAAGCCATGAGAACCATATAATCTAAGCCTTGCTAAGTTGTAATGGATGACACATAAAGGTAGAGAATCTAGATGATGACGACACCCTTCAAATTCAACAATAAAGTGAGCACTTGCACCTGTAGACAGAGAGTGGAAATCATTTGGTTTGTTAGGGGTTCCAAAGAAGGTAAGAATTTCTGATTGAGTGTACTAGATGCCATGAAGTGGATCACCTCTATCTAGTCAAGGAAAAAACAATTAAAACATAGCAGAACGAAGAGAGTTATTAGAGAAAGAGATTATACAATCCTAGGAGAGATGAAAAAATTGGACACTGATAGGAAGGAACCATGATTTTATCCAAGTAGCTGATGGCAATAGAAAGGAGGGGATACAAAATTAGACCTTAAACACCCCTCTAATGTCAAGTGAAACCACAAAAAGGTGTAGCAAGAAAAATTACTACTTTATGAAAGCAGATACATATATAGAGATCATAAGTAAGTTGTACTGCACTAAGAATATAGTTAAATTACAATAGCTTAAAAACAACTAGCTTAACAGTTGACATAAAAATAAAGATATTTTAATATAGAAAAAGAACAAGAATCTATGATTTTCCTAGTTCGACTATTTTAATTAAATCATGAAAGAAGTTGCATGGACAAAAACTTACAAATTTACTTAAATTTTCACATTTTCAAAATTAAAATTTTCAAACAACAGAAAGCTTATATGTTTTCACCAATAAAAATTTCTGAAACGAAATGACAGAAGTTATCCTAAAGTAGCATTAAAAACTGGAAACTACTCATATATTGAGGATACCAAACTAATGACACCTCTACCATTAAATCTTTTTGTAAGCCAACAAGCTCCATATTCAAGCAATAAAATTAGTTTCACACAAAACATATCAAGCATCTAAGAACCAAGATTATGATCAATGCTGTTACATCATATGACAAAAATTTTCTCCCTGTGAGAATTTCTAGCCTAGAAATTTGTTTGAAAAACTATGAACCAGAGGTATAATTTCAAGCTCTCAAATTTTCCAGCAAAGGTGACCAGATGAACATATATGTTAAGAGAGACAACATAAGAGCTCAAATATCAAGAACCAGCATGAAATTTCACAGTGAAAAACAAAAGCATTTGGTGACTTCTTTAACGTCATAATTCTTTCACTCAGTAATCCAATATGAAGGCTTGGAGTCACTAAGGACAAGGATATAATATGAATGGATATGTATCCATAACAAAGTAAAAAAACCATAGCGTGGGGTTCAGCTCTTGATAGAGCTATCCAATCAAATCCAAAGGTGAATATTACTCGTTTGCATTAGATGAATTCATTGTCTTTTACCTAAAAACTGAAACTACTCCATCATAACTTACAGCACAAGTTGTCAAACATTAAATAACATAAAACACTGCCAGGAAAATAGCCCAAACAATGAAAGAGAATCTGAGAGCAAGTAATTGAAATTTCGCTAGTAAAAAGATGATATGTCAGTACTTGCAAAGCAACAAGGAGGCATCTGGCTCGACTAGAAGGTCTAAGCAAAATAAGATTCCATACAGCACTCAGGCCTTGAGTAACCCGATCCCCACTTTGGAAATCCTTTTCATGTTTCTCAATTCGGTCAGGAGAACACAAACCCTCCAATAGCTTCAGGACACCCTCTGACAAGTAAGGTACTTCAACAAGCAATTTGCTGAGTGATTTATCTGTGGCTGGAAAGTTGTCACGAATAGATTCTGCCTACAGAGAATGAGGATGATTATAAGGGTGAAATCGAGTAAGATATCCACTAAACAATGGAGCAAAACACACCACAGTCAATAGAAATGTTTCATAAATTGATACAGCAGTTCTAGATGAAAGAAAGTCTTGATCCTGCTCTGTCTCCCGATGTAACCTGTATAGGATATGCAAAGTCAACTCGTGCCCCTGATAATGATGAATTCAGGAGTCAAAAAAAGTGATAAGATATAATAAACAAATGGGACACAGAAGAACTTAACAAATTAATATCATGTGAAAAAAACAAATTAATTTAAAATAATATAGCAAAAAACAAATCTGAGCAGCAGAAAAATTATAATAAAATTTTCTAAATTAAAAAGATTTAATATAGAACATTCCAGATTAATTATTCAATCAGGTCACTGAAGCTTTCTAACAGTCAGGAACATTACCAGACCTTCCAGAATTTATCACCAATGTAAAACATGAATCATCATAATCAGTAAGACCGACATCTGTACCTCCAATTTTGCCCTCTCAACAATCAAGACCAAAATTTCTAAACTTGTAAATGATATTTGTTTCTCATATAGTAACATTGTTGAAGTTTCATAACCTGGATCCATATTGCGGTCAGACATGTTGAAGTGGGCAGGTCAGTCATAGAGAGGGAATTGAGAATGCTGGTTGGATTGGTCAGATTGTTCAGACGGGCCAGGCCCGGGTGGCCCGACCAAGCTGGTCATGTTGTAACCCTAAAATTTTAAGAAAGGTGAATTGTTGGAATTAACAACAATTAGGGATAATTAGAGAGTAATGGTTAATTTCCGACTTTCCATTCAATTTATTTGAGGTAGATTAATGGTAATTAGAGCATCTGCAACGGGCGTTAATGTGTTAACATTATAACAAGTTTTGGCATTAAAACCAATACGTGAAAAAAAGTTAATGTCATGTTCAATGGCTTTTTTTATTCAAAAATAAAAATTTTATTTATATAAAAAATCTATAAATAAACAAATAAAATTAAAATTTTACACAACGATTAGGTACAATGTGTATGTGTATGTGGCATGTGAACCCCACAAATAATGAGTATTAACGTTAAAATGAATATGAGAGAATGAAGGTGTTAATATAATGTGTATGTGGCATGTGGACCCGTGCTTTTTATGAGGTGGTAGGCGTTATAATGTCAAACGAATGTGGATGCCCTTAGAGGTTAATTAAAAGTTAGCTTTAGGTTTGACTAAATTTGAGATTGTTTGATTTTCATTAGAGCTGAACGAAACTGTCGTTGATGCTAATTAAGTTTCCATTAGAATCCAAATTTGGCTTTAACAAGTTCATCAACCTTGTGGTTAGAAGTAAGTTGGATCAAATTGGGCACGATTTAGATTAATTTTGACAGCTTTAGGGCTGAAGCAAAATTATACTGGGAAATCAACCAGTTTAGTCAAGTTATGCTAGATCACGTAGAGATTTGGGTTGCTTAGGATTATTTGAATCCTTTCGCTCCTCTTTCCCACATGATTCCTCTTTTCCTGTCTCTTCATGACTCTTCTTTTTCACGAAACTGCCCTGATAGCGACACCGAGTCATACAATCAGAGCCCTGGTGGAGAGTGGTCATTCCTCACAGCTCAAGACCTCGCTCCCTTTCCTCTCTGATGAGCGATGATGCTCATTTAACCCTCTAGGCAATGCAAGAAACCACCAACAGTCCTCCCTCTATCAATCACTCTCTACCTCGCACTCTCTTACTCCCTTAGTGACAGCTCCTCTGTGTCATCGATATTGCAGATCATCCTCCACAAGATTCAGCTGAGACCACCGATCAGCTGCTATCAATTTGCAACTTTTCTATCAAGCGATCTAGTGGATACTGATTCAATTCCCATCTTCCCTTGTGATAGTTGCCTATTGGATTGATCTTATCTATTGTTAATCGGTTTAATTCTTGCACTTTTGTGCTTTAAGAATCTTAGTTTAATACATCTTTAAAAGTTGCAGATCTGATCTCCTTGGATTGGAATTTCTTGATTGAGCTACACACTGATTTAGAGGCAAAGAGTAAGTGTTCCTTCTCTTCTAATCTCATTAAATTTCTTGATTAATGCTAAATAGACTGTTCTGGCAATGATAAGTTGAATTAAAGCTATTATCCTTGAAGTGCAAGTGGATAATTTGAATAGATGTTAACCAAATGCTTACTGTTTATGTTGGTATGATAATTAAATTGTTTAGTAATGTATTTCTGGTCTTGAGCATGTTTTTGCTTAGTCTATTGTGTTATTTTTGATGGTCTTCTAAGCAGAGTTTTGCTTAATTGTAGAGCCAAATCTGAGATGAGAAGAACATGTTGGTTGCTTTTTGAGTTCTTCTCTAGTAGCATACTTAAGATGGGTAATTCTATTCCTGACTCACTTATATGATTCTTTATGCATGAATTAAATGTATAAAAAGATCATATATACTACCATAATTGGTTTTGAAAAAGATCTAAACACTTAACTAGTAAAATAGGGTTATAAATGAATTATATTATTGGGGTTAATTAAATGACCCTTTTTTTTACTCTATACATGTGGGTGAGCTTGTGGAGATTAACAAGGGAAAGGTTATTTTCAAAAAAAAATATCGACACTCTGGGTACTCCATATTTGATACATGTCTTCAAATAGTTTTACTTCTATGTTATATATTGATACTTGTATTCTTCTCTTATGCTATAAACACCTATTTAGCGACTATCTCCTAATATATGGCTGAATTAGTTCAACATTTATTAGAAGGAGACTTAGGTTACTCCCTCAAACTAAGCATTAATCAATAATGATGTAGCCCAAAGTGACATAAAGACTTCAAATGGAACAACTATTATAAATGATGAAAATAAATATTAAAACATAAAAAACAACGAGCCTACTGGCCACAGAGATGTGGTAGTGTGGGTACTTGCAGTCAGAATTTATTTTGTGTGAGGATGTTATATCGTTTTTTTCATAGGCTTTAGATGACAATATTTATAGTTTGAGAACTTAGCTCTAACGATCCACTTCTTAGTGGGGACTTGTTGGTGATAATTAAAAGTGTATTTATTTGTGATAAAAAAATATAGTGATAATTTAAGTGAAATAATGTAATAAATGGTGATAATTAAATGGAATGACTTGAGATAATAAACAGTGATAAGTGACATAAAGACAAGAATTGACTATATTAAAATAAATACTCAAGTCCAGTGTTATAAAACTTATGCACATGTTTTGTTTCCTGACTTAGCAATTTGTGTTCAATTTTTGAAGTCCTTTGACCACCAAGTGTGAAGTTTCGATTCTAACAATCACACTATTAGACATGTTTCTTCTAAGGTATGCATTTTAGTTAGATTTTGTGTTACACTTAGCTCTGACATTATTGTAAACCACACACGGTGAGAGAAACCTTCCTCAAGGTCACAAGGTGAACCTAGCTTTTGGAGGATGTGACAGCATGGTATCAGGGCTGGTTAGGCTATGTCCGAGCATTTGGAGTGACTGTTGTCCACTTGTCCTACACATTGTCCATTCCTGGGTTGAGTGGTGATTATCAGCTACTCTCTTGAGCTAAATAGGCTGATTAGTTTCTGAATTGATCCTATAGATTAATATCTGGTGTTCCATTGAGTTGAGTGGTCATTATCAGCTACTCTCTTGAGCTTAATAGGCTGGTTTTAGTGTTTTGCTACAATTGTTAACACTCAATACAATTTCTTTGAATAAATAGTTGCATTGAGCTCCTCCTCCACATTGTGATCTCGCTCAACATCTTTCTATGACACCCTAGCTCCTCTGTCTTCCTTCAACAATCTTGCTCGCAATCTTGCTTCTCCAACTTCTTCTATCATAAGAAGCAAGCATCGAACCCTCTGCATTGAAATTCATGCCTTCCTCTAACACCCTAGCTCCTTTATCTTTTCTGACAATCTTGCTCACGATCTCACTCCATCTTTCAGAACAAGATGCTTGTGCTGAACCCTCCATGTTGAAATCCTTATCTTCTTTTGACACCCTAGCACCTCCATCCTCTGAAAAGAGTAAGTCACAAGACACCAAATCTTAGTTTCCTCTTACAGCATCAACTCACATGACATCTCCCCACTTTAGGTAAGCTTCCTTGTATCTTCCTCTTCCTCTTCCTCTTCCTCTTCCTCTTCCTCTGACACTCGTGTTTTCTCTTCTTCTTCCAATCCCCCTATGCCCCCTTCTCCTTCAGCACACCCCCAACGACAACTTGAATTAATCAACAACTGCAACTTCGACTTGATTCAAGATTTCAATCCTTGCATGGACCACGATAAGCTGGTTGTCACTGAACCAATAAATTTTTTATGTCCAAGATTAGCCAATGAAAGTGAAGGTTAAGCCAACTTATGTGTGAGCAATGACAATGTTATCAATGTTGCAAGATAGCAATGAACAAAATAAAGGTTGATAAATAAGCAATGAAATCGGCAATGAAAACATGCTATTTGGAAGGTTGCAAGAGTCTTCACATATACAAAGTGGTCTTGCAGCTTCTATATGAACTGTCTTCATTAGTTACAAATTGCTAGGAGATTGTGCTTGTTTGATCTCCCATGAACTCCCCAAAGAGAATTGACAAAAAAAAAATAATGCACTAGAGCTAGATCCTATTGCACTAACACTAAGTTAAGTTGAAACTACCCGTCTAACCTTAATCAACAAAATGCAGGGCAAAGGACCTATTTTATATATATGTTAATAACAGAAAGAAAATAATTAATACTACAACAATATGATGCTAACATGGTATGCTATCATTGTAAATTAGGATAGAATTTGAGAGAATGCGTAGATAACTAGAAGTATAATCTCCTTTAACGGAAAGAAACAGTACTTCAGAAGTTAGACTAACAACATGTCACACTAAAATTCAAGAGAAGTATATGAGGGCCTCGAAATGACAAGGTGTATATTGTGTTAGTGCCCCAAGTTAATTTTGATGTGATCAACCAAGTTTGTTTAAGTCCTGTCATTTTCTAACCTTGTGTCTAAGTATACAAAAGCTTATGAACACACACATAGAAGACGTGGCAAATGACAAGAATGGCACGGGAAGAGAGTCGACGGGCTCAGCATATGCGACGGACGAGAAGCTGCGGAAGAGTACACCGGCAGAGCAAGAAGGACACGCACGGGGTCAGAGAGACAAGAAGTCGGGAAGGAAGACCGTTTGACAAGGACGAAAATGGGTTTGAGTGAGTCATATTCCGGATGTCTGAGATCACTCAAGCAACCGGAAGGGACCGGAGCCAAAGTCAACACGGAGTTGATTTCGGCGGGTCCAGGGCGCCCGGACCACACAAGGTGCCTAGGTGGTTCTCGTCGCGTAGCCGTCCCGCGTAGCCGTCCCGCGCAGCCAGCTCAGAAGGTTCGAGCGCTCGAAAGTGGATAAAACTTTATCCGAAACCCGTTGAAGAGTCGTTGTCATTGCGGATAACGGCATCAACCTAGAGGCCCCCGGACTGGGTCCAAGCGCCCAGAAGTGTCATTTCATCAGTTCGACCAAAGGTTATAAATAGAGCCCTGATTTAGCTATTTCAATACAACACACTCCATATTCATCTATGATCTCTATACTTACGATTCCGAGCTCCATTCCATGTACGAGGCTTCTCCACCTCCGACGTTTCGTTCGAGAAAGAGATTCTGATAGTGAGTCACATCTTCCCCGGTTGTAACCAAGTAAATATGCTATCTCATACTACTCTTCTTTATTGCATTTCAATTCTATTTAGTGTGTTTTTAATTAAGTCTTCAAGATCGAAAAAGGTGGTTTATTTTATAGGCTAATTCATCCCCCTCTTGCTGGCCGAAAAGGACCATCAATTAGTATCAAAGTAAGGACACTTCAGAAGGGCTAACCATCAACCGAAGCA
>JBBPFQ010873400.1:0-12012 GCA_037974815.1 Kaempferia elegans
TTTGAGCTAGTTTGAAACTTGACTTGAGCTTGGTTCGTTTAGACGTTATCGAGTTCTTAATTTAAACTTGATTTGAGTTTTATTCGAACTTATTCGTTTAGATGTTATTGAGCTTTCAATTTAAGCTTATTTAATTACTTTAAACTTTTATTTGTTTGATTAGTTATTGAGTAGGATAATTTAAATTTATTTATTTATTTTATTGAAAATAATTTTATTAATAAATATGATTCACGAATGCTATTTAAGAATATTAATAAGTTGAAGTGTTGAAGACATATGTATTTAAGTTTATTTATTTAATTTAATAAATTATTTAAATTTATTTATTTAATTAATTGATCTGGTGTACAAAGCGGGAGTCTAATAAAATTATCACACACCCACGCGTGCGTATATAAATATAATTCCCCTTGAATTGTCCGCCAGAAATAGAATCATCGTTTCGTCACAATGCCTCATTCTACCAATTATATACACCCGTGAGAGTCCGCTTTACGCACGACGTCTTTAAGCGGGACCCACATGACAATACAGATCTCTGCACTGTGGGGTAAAAGAGTGAGTAAGAATATCATCCCCGTCAGGCACCTGCACTCCCGGTGAAGTACGATTGCACAAAGCGAACCTCTTCTCTCTCCCCAAAGAGAACCCTATCGCCGCCACTTTTGAAGAAAGAAAAGAGCCAATGGAGGTCGCCTTCGCTTGATCCGCTTGTCCCACGACCTCCGGGAAGCTCCGTGCCCCTCTCCGAAGTGCTCGGTCTGTGTAGGTTTTCAGATTGATCTGATCTTTGCTGCAGAGTTTGATGGCATCAGAGGATGTGGTGGGGAAGAGCACGGGGGAATCGGCGGTGACGACGATAGTGAATCTCGCGGAGGAGGCGAAGCTCGCGCGAGAGGGAGTCAAGGCTCCCAGTCACGCGATCCTGAGCATCTGCAAGTCCCTTGTTGCCGGTGGCGTAGCGGGAGGAGTGTGAGTTACTTTGGTCTCTTTTCACCAATATTGACTGGCACTGATCTGTTTTTTTTCTTCCCCCTCTTTTGTTTTCGTCTTTTTTCTTGAAATTATTGATGCTTAGAGTTGCTTTCCTGTTTTTTCTTATTAATGGATCGTGTCTGGGTGCAAAGCTTGCTTTCTGGTTTCTTACGACCTGTAATCTTGGTTCTCTCGGTTTTTTTGTTTGCGGAATTATTATTGCAAGCCTGAAGCTCAACGATTATAACTTTTAACTCCTTATTACTTATTAGATGGTATGTGTTCATACAAATGTGAATTTTATGCAGATTGGTAGTCTTTCATAAAATTCAGAATGAGTCATCATACCAATGTAGGGATTGATTGGTGACGCTGTCGTAATTAACTAACTGATTGACCCCTAACAAATGATACCAGCCAAACTAACTAACCATATGAATCTGACACACTGTACAATTCTAGCCTGTGAACTGGCATGTGTGTAATGCCAGAGCCTTATGCATAGACCTTGAGTGCTATAGCAAATGAGAGTTGAAATCCTTTGACTCTGGTTTGTATTTTTGGCAGAAGTCCACCTCATCCATGTCATGTGGCTGTCCCTGCTTAGTTCGGCACAAACTTAATAATTTGAATTCAGTTTGGTTAGAACATTTCTACTAATCCATAATACATGGTGGTGCTGGGAGACTCTTTCAATGTTTACTCATTTTAGATAGCCAGATGAGCCTTCACCCTGTATGATGACAATTCATAGTTAACTAGAAATGAACATTTTGGGTTATTGTCTAGTTCAGAGGTTAGTGTCATCTTGGTTGATGATTACTGCACAGATTCTTTAGGCACAGAGGTTGTCAGCATAAATACTATACTATAGATGGGAATGTGTGTTATTTTACTACTGTGAATTTATTTTTCAATTCCTTAAAAGAATGATAACTAGCTGATCTTTCAGAGCCTGTTCTTAGTTATTAAAGCCTATTCCATCCTCTAGGGTAAACAAACACTAAAAGTATAACCCTTAGTGCTATTAATTCTGGTTTCTTCAGAATAAAAGTTAAAGATTTCTCTCTTTTTTTTTTTTGGATTTTTTTGTTCATATTTAGTTAGATTGGTACTCATTTTAATAATCAATCTAACAACCTATTCTAACTGATAATATTTTGAAAGAGAATTACTAATAAATCTAACTACCTATTTTAAAGGATAATATCTTGAAGTGTTATTTGAATGTGTATTTGGGGATCCTATCATTTGATAGGAACCTGCGCCCATTAACATAGGAAATTGTAGAAAAGAGGGATAGGATGATCACTTTGAGAGAATCAATCTCCAATAACGATCACTTCGAGGGGACCAATCTCTAATAATCAAAATAATTTGATTACTTAATTGTATTGCTTTATTGCTTGTCTCTATAAACTCTGTCACTGAAAATTGTAAATTTTAACATTTAGATTGACAATTCAGTATCATTAGCAGATATGCAATTCTACGAAGATGAGTTGCTGAAGTGTAAATTGGATCTTGAATACTACCAGTTCATACTTTGTATAAATTTTTAGATGGCTGGGACTAAAACTAATCCTCCTGAAATAAGGTGATCATGTATTTTGATAACAAGATTGCAAGTTTGCAACAAAATAACATTTTGATTGGTTTGTTGTGAGATTAAGCATATACTTGGATACTCTTTTTAAAGGCTCTCAACATGATGTTAAAGGTTTTGAGAAAGTCTTGCCATGGTTGGTCACTCACAAATGTCAGGTGCCGTTGTATAGCCACATATTCATGCACTTGCTTTTAGGCACATTATATGGCATTCTTTCTCGTATTGGAACTTTTGGAAAAACATCTGATTTGTCTTAATTGCTTTTCCTTCGTATCTCTCTTTTTCTCTAAAGAAGAGTATTACTACTTTGACAAAAGTGCGCATGCTTTGTGATTAAAGAGGATCCTTTGTCTATGATGAATTAGGTTTGTTTGTTTATGTTGCACTAGGATTTTCATCTGTGCTAATCTATAACTTTTACTGAAGTTCTAGTTTTTTTATTGTCAAATGTGCTCTCATTAATTTAAGAATGAAGTAAAAGAATCTTAAGAAATTTCTAACTATATGCTCAACGTTTTTGCAGATCAAGAACAGCTGTTGCTCCACTCGAGCGGCTAAAAATCCTATTACAGGTGGCATTTTGTTTGGATTATCTATTATTTTTCTTTCTTTTTTTTTAAAATTTAAAATTTGTCCTTTTTTGTCAACTAACTACTTATTTAAAAAAACCCATCCTGTGTTTCTTTCTGAGATTTAGGTATCATTAGCACCATACATATTTCTTATATAACATAATCAAAAAATATTTGTGTATCACTGCATTTTAGTGATTTCTTTCATTATTAGCAAGTTTTCTTTAGCAAAAACTACTAAGGATGATCTTTCAAACTATCAAATATTGTTGAGAAAGCATGTTCAATGTTGATCGATAAATTCCATAGTAAGTTGAATCCATTACAGTGAAGGAATGAGAATAAGAAACTAAAGAAAATATTGGCAAATTAACTTGTAGACACACCAAAAGTTGGGAAATTCTCAAAAGGTGGGCCTCATTCGTGTTTTTCCTAGTTCACGTGCCCTCTCTCACCTTTTCTACTTTACATACCCAAAGTGCCCTTTGTGTCATGAAAGTCTCTTTTTTCTTAATTTTTGAGGCCTAAAGCTATATTGTTTTGGAAAAATAAGGGCATCATTGAATTCGTATGAGCGAGATGTATCTGAGAAATAAAAGACTTAAAATGAGATTGTTTGGGTTAAGGCGGTTTACATCACACCACCTTGATGGATCTGGGAACATCAAATGGTTGAGATAACGCCACCAAATGTTGCTCTTGGTGCTCTCACAAACCCAACCATGTGCTCCTACATCAACCAACTGACCATCCTAACTCTACCAAGGTGGTCTGTGTCAAACCTTCTTCGATTGCTATTATCCCTATATTCATTTATTTATTTTGTGAATGGCCTAAGTTCAACTGTAGGTAGGTGTTGTTTTGCAATTAATGTCTTTGTATATGGGGCTGATGCTGTATTATGTCTAAGATCGTTCATAAATTATCTGGTATGTGACGTTCACAATGTATTTTTTTTATTCTCATGTTGAATTTCTGGTGATAAATATAGGTTCAAAACCGCCAAGCTATTCGGTATAATGGAACTATTCAAGGGCTCAAGCATATATGGAAAACTGAAGGTTTTCGAGGGCTTTTCAGAGGCAATGGTACTAATTGTGCACGTATTGTCCCAAACTCAGCTGTAAAATTTTTCAGCTATGAACAGGCATCAAGGTAAGTTTTGACGTCTTGCTATCACATTTCAAAATTCTCCTTGATTGTGGCAAGATTCGTAATCTGAAGCCTTGTTCTTATATGGTCAATTAACTGTCAAGTCTCTTAAAATTATTATTGCAAGCCCGAGAAGTAATGTCCTCTTTGTTCTGGAAACTTATTCATTGTATCTGTTTGCTTCAAAAGTAAGTTTTACAATTTAACTAAGAAGACATTTTTCTTCATCCAACATGCTGTCAGTACTAATAAGAAAAAAACTCTTCATCTCAAACTGGATCAAGCTCTATTCTAGTGCCATTTTTTAAGATTGGGCTTAATAGACATTCTGACCTGAAAATATGATAAACATTATCACTGGATTAAGAATGCATAACACAAGTTAATGGTACTAGTCTATTTTCTAGTCCTAAAACTCACTTGATCATCTTCTCATTGAAGGAATTTAATTGAAGTGTTATGATAAAATCAAAATGGATTGTCAAAAAATAGGTCTGCCTCCTAGTTAGGCCATTTTTTTTATATTACTCCTTTTTTGGGAGGAAATGTTTGTTTCTGATTACTAATATTTTGATATATTTATCAGTGGAATTTTGTGGCTTTACCGGCGTCAATCTGGAAATGGTAAGCCTTTCCCTCATATAATGTGTGGTTTGTGCTTTATCTTCAGATCTTATCTTATGTTCATGCATTGCTAGGTTGTTCTTTAATTCACTGAAGAGAATTTTTCACAACATTCCACATCCACCTATTGTATCAAATTGATTTTCCTATTTAAAAGTAAGCAAGTTTCTGAGTCAATCCTGACATTTATGCAATTATGCTTGTGACATTGTATCTGTAGTTCTGTACCACCTTTTTCCATTGATAATTGTTAATACAATAAACCTTAGGAAAAAAAAAAGAATGGGCAGTTGTTTATAATTAACTTAGTTGATATGGTTTAGTACACCAGAGTTTTGGGCCAACTTGATTTTGCTCTACAGTTAATTAGATGCATGGGCGTAGTGTACATAACGCACATTCATCTTGGTAAGGTCAAATTCACTACTTTAGCTGAACATTTTTCCAATTAATTCGTTTTGGATGGTATATTTGAAGACATACTAGAAAATAAATGCCCATCAAGTCTAAACTATAGATCTATGTCACTCAATGTCTCTTCAATTAATCAGTAAAATCATTCTCTGTTATGAGTGCTAGTGAATGGTTTTGTATTTCTCAAGCAGAAGATGCTCAACTTAGCCCTGCATTACGTCTTGGTGCTGGAGCATGTGCTGGTATAATTGCTATGTCTGCTACTTATCCAATGGATATGGTCCGTGGAAGGATTACAGTTCAGGTGCTCCCACCTCTTGCTATTGTCATGTCTTCTATGACATGGTAAATCCTTTAACTCTTAGCATATATTGATTACCAATATATTGTTTTCCAAAACAGACCAAAAACTCACCTTACCAGTACAGAGGAATGTTTCATGCATTGGGCACTGTTTATCGTGAAGAAGGCTTCCGCGCTCTGTACAAAGGGTGGCTTCCATCTGTCATAGGAGTAGTAAGTCATCTTAGAATCTCATTTTTCATTTTCTTCAGCTGGCACATCCAAATAGGTGGCGCTATAGATGTTTATTTTTATTACCATTGAAACAGATTTTACAAAAAAAAACAGAAATTCAAGCAACTTTTTTCTTGTTATTCTGATAATACATCTGAAATGATAAACTATAGTACGAAGTTTTGACATAGTAAGAGCTAACCTACTGTAAGCTTAGTGCTCTTAAGAATCATGACCAGCAGAGGCCTTCTATCCCAGACTTAACCACGACAGATTATTTTACTATACGAAGATTTGATAATGTTGGTGGATCACCTTACATGACATATAAGTTCATTTTTGTTAAATCAAATTCAAAGCACTTTCTTATTATTGTCTTTGCAGATTCCATATGTTGGACTCAATTTTGCGGTCTATGAGTCATTAAAGGATTGGCTAATTAAAGCTAACCCATATGGCCTTGTCCAAGACTCGGAATTGAGTGTTGTCACAAGGCTTGCTTGCGGTGCTGCTGCGGGAACCATCGGTCAAACAGTTGCCTACCCTCTAGATGTCATTCGCAGAAGAATGCAAATGGTTGGTTGGAAAGATGCTGCCTCAGTTGTGACAGGGAAAGGCAACAGTAAAGCTCCCCTGGAATACACCGGAATGGTCGATGCTTTCAGGAAAACTGTGCGTCATGAAGGCTTTGGGGCTCTATACAAGGGTCTTGTACCCAATTCAGTAAAGGTCAGTGCCTTGTACTGTAATCTTAGGACATTTGTTGAGAATTGCAACCATAAGAAGTCACATTTAATATTTTTTGTCATTTTGAGTTTCAGGTGGTACCATCCATAGCAATTGCATTTGTGACGTACGAGGGTGTAAAGGATGTTCTTGGAGTGGAAATGAGAATATCCGACTAAACCTTGTATTAGGTGCGGCAGTAGTAGTATTTTGCAGGCGTTTTGGCTGTTGTCTGTGTAGGTCCATTGAATGGGAGGTTGGGTAGAGCGCTATACGCTGGAAACTCGATGCCCAACTAGGCAATCTTGTTTGCCATTTGGAATCGAAATAGTTTGTTTGCTTGAGAGAACACGTTGCTCTCACTGAATGCTTTGAGAATACCTTTTTTTTAATGCTCGACGATCAAGTCCAGGGCATTTTCTTTTCCTTTGGTAGTTTTCTATCTTATGTTTAGTAATAAATATGATGTCGTAGGTATCTCCCTTGTATGTGTTGGTCCTTGAGCGGACTGGCTGGGGTGAGTTGCTTCATCTGTTTGTGTTTTTTTGCCACATATGATGACTTAAATGGAGAATTAAGACAATTTTTACTGCCATCTTCAATTCCATTGAGTTCGCCACGATATATTTGAGAAAATTTCAGATGATACTGATTTTTTTGTTTTTCATTTTATTATAAAAAAAAACTAGTAAGTTTTCTCTTTCTTTTAATATTCTATTCGTACCCTAATTAGTGTTTGTCGGATTGAAATCAGGCAATTATATTCTCCTTATTTTATCAATCAATTGTTTGTTTATTCACTGTGTTAATAAAGCACAAATTTTTAGTTTATCTCCTTCGCCGTATTAATGTCTTTGACATGCTGCCTTGCTTTTACAGTAAGGTAGTGTTTGGTAGGGGTGATAGGATTATATTTATTTTTTTTAAAGTTTTAATACATGGTTTGGTTTGGTATGGTTGATTATGAATGGGATAAAGGCGTATTATGTGTAGGATTCATAATACTAAGGTGGAAGGAGTGATTTATAATCCTATTTCTAATCCCATCCTAATCAACCCAATATAATCCTATTACCCCTACCAAATACTACCTAATGGTCTGTTTACTTGGGAGAGCAGAAAGCAAAACTAAGGAAAAGTTTCCGCAGTGGAAAAGTTTTCGTTGTTTACTTCATTAAAATTTTTAGAGGGAAGAGAAAGACAATCTATCCGCGGATCATTTTGGAGTTAAAATCGATTCCCTCAAAATCGGGCGAAAAGCAGAGGATGGGAAAAAAAATGACGCATGTACCCCTTTGCATGTATAAAATTACATTATATACCAAAAAAATTGACGCAAGTACCATTTTTAACTCATAAAATTACATCATTACCTAGAATATATCCATCTTTCTTGATCAAGGTAAATAAGTACACAAAGGAAGAGATTTATTCATCCTTTCTTTTCTCTCCCTCCGAGAATAACTTTCCACCATAAATTTCTTTCCTTTCTTTATCCATCCCTTAGAGTAAACGGACCATAAAAGTATAGTTATCTCCTCGATTTTGTTTTGGAAAGAAGATAAATTATAGAATTAATTTATAGCTTATATTTTTTTTCTTCCAAAAGCATCGTCCATTAAAAATTAATCTCATATCTTAAGCTGACATCTTCTGACCATTCTACCCTTCTACGCTGGAATAGGTTGTGATTAGTACTCAAATTAATTTAACAAAGAGAGGAGAAAAAATATTATTAAAATAAAATGATTTTGGTTTTTTTATTTCTCTCGCTATGCGGGGTGTAGTCTGTTTGTGGGCCGGTCGCCACGTGGTTTAAACTCCGTCCGTCAAAACCGGACCGCCAGGCTGGTGCTGGACTCGGCGGGCCCACCCCGAGGCGGTCTTCCCTTCACCTGGGTGGTGGAGGGACCGCTACAACCAACGGCGTGCCGGATTCGTCGCCCTCCCAAACCGCTATAAATCCAGAAACGCTTTGTACCGGCGACATATCACTGGATCGAAGAGGACACGAGAGCAGCTGCCCGAGGGCGGAGGCGGAGGCGAATCGGATCACATAGCCACCCTCCAAACCTCTCTCCTCCTCCTCCTCCTCGTTCTTATCGCAGAGAGGGAAGAGGCAGCTAGAGAGATCGCAGGGTGTGCTGCTCGCTTTCCGACTCGAGGCGGCAGATCTCGGAAGCAAATGGCAGGGATTCCTAGGGCTTCGCTTGGTCTTGCGGCTATCATGGTCTTCACCTTGGCCATTTTCATGCCGTCCGTCCGAGCCAATGCCCCTGCTCCCGCGCCCACCAGTGACGGTAATCTCGTCTTCCCTTCCCGTTTTTCCGTATCTGCTAATTTAGATGTCAAATGCGCTCCTTTATTTACGTCTCATTTTGTTTTGCATTCGCCTGGCCCCGTCCTCTGATTTTTTTCCCCCTGGCTCTCTTACCTAACAGTTTCAAGTTTGGGCAAAGTGAAATTTTGACGGATTTTCTTGTCATCCCCGTGTTTTGTTTTTTTTTTGAATTTATCATCTTTTAATAATGGGCGGTTTTTTTTTTCTGGATCAATAGGTTTTTCTTACTGTAGGCTATGATCTCAGCAAAAGTGGGCTTCTTTACCATGAATTTCATATTTTGTGATATCTGTGAGCTCATTGAATCTTTCGGTGGTCGTTTGTTTGTTTCACTAATTTCCATGGTTCCTTACATTGCAAAGGCTCCCTCTTGACTGTGTCACCGTTATACTGTATGCTTCTAATTTTTGTTTTTTTTAAAAACCTTTTTTTTATGTTCATCACATTATATAATCATCAAACCATGAGGTCAGTAGATCCCAATATAAGTTTGCTGCTTGCATACTCCAATGGTAACTTGTTCTTTCTCCTTATTTTGAGCTATCTTTTTTGGCAGGTACATCAATTGACCAGGGCATTGCTTATCTTCTAATGTTGGTGGCCTTGGTTCTGACCTATCTCATCCACCCCTTGGATGCCTCCTCTCCCTACAAGATATTCTAAGAATATTGGGAGTGTTCCATTTTCTGCTTGTGAGGGAGAGAATGCGTTTCACTTGTATTGATTGTAATTTGGGACCATGTGGTTGAGTAGTGTTGGATTTGAACTTTAATAGAAACCATCATCTTGATTCTTGTTTTTGATCATCTTGATTCTTGTTTTTGATGTCTCTCATTATCATTTCTCATTCTGAAATATTGCAATTTTTCTGATGGTTTAGAGATGTGAAACGGCAGCATATCATGTCAGAATTGCCCTTAATGTTCTTGTTATTCATGTCTTGTATCATTTTTTCACTGATTGGAGCAAAAGGTAATACTCAACTTAGGCGGCCCAATATCATGGGCCACTAGTTAAATATAGACAGGTAAATTATGGGGGCATTGTGCCATAGAATAGCGGTTCTTTGCATAGGTGATATTAGGCACTTGAAATATTTTGCACATGTTAGAAATTGAACTCAAGATGTATTACAACAATCACCCATGAAGTTAGTAACAGCTAATCCGTGGGGGAATTATTTTATCACTCTGCGAGAGCATCATTTCATCACTCCTGAGATGCTGTAATATGGTCATTTAGGTTACGTTTGATTAGGTATAATGTAATTAACATTGTAATGTAATCGATATTACATTACTATGTTTGGTAAAAAGTTGTATGTAATCTTTGATTATAAGGGTGATTACATTCTTTTATTTGGTGTCAATTATTTTTTATAAGTAATGTAATTCATATTAATATAAAATGATAAAAATATTCTACGACCTCTACCGATGAGCGGTGACTGGCGATAGGTGGCGAGCGGCGGGTGGCGATCTGCGGGAGGTGGTGGGCCGGCGGGGCGGTCGGTGGGGGGCGGTCGGACGGCGGACGGCTGTTGGCGATCGGTTGGAGGGCGGTGGCGGGCGATCAGTCGACGAGCGGCGGCGATCCTCCAGCTAGCAATCAGCTACCAGTGAAGGAAGTGATGTTGATGAATTATTGAGGGTGTGCTTTCATGAGATAAGTTAGGGTTATTTTTGACATATTAAATTCTGCGTTGGAAGTATTAAGTAATCCAGATTACATAGTATTTGCTTTGCAATCTAGATTACGAAAGTTTATTAAGTTTTGTAATCGAGATTACATTATATTACTGGATTAAAATGATAGCAACAACAAAGTAATCAGTCTTGTAATGTAATCTTGATTACATTACAAGGTTGATTACGTCATGCCAAACGTAGCCTTAGTGTCTTGCTAGCAAGAGCTGCAGTTATTGGATTGTACTTTTCCCAGCCTATTATAGATTTATTTCATGTAGTTTGGCTTTTTGAGTAAGCAAGAAATTTGGCAACGGAGGAGAGAAGGCACTCGATTGACAGTCCAGATCTTCTAGACTACAATTACTAGACCATTCCTGGTCCAGTGAAGAACAACAGTTAGATTATATCAAGAGCCAAGTACTTGTCCCCTCTTGATATTATCAAATGACTGTTATGCATTAGACCAAGGATATCTAGTGAAGTAGTGATTATGGTCCTTTGATGCATTAGACCAAGGTGAGTTGAGATGGACATGGAAAAGTAATGACACCATACTTCACTAGTTTACTCCTTTGATGATGAGGATGAAATTACCAAGTTGAGGAATCCCCTTCCCTCCAAAGAATAGACATTCAACATCCCTACTATATGATAAAACCCTAACAATTCTAATCTTAGCCCTTTAGCCTCAATTTTACTAGAACTAAATTGGCAATGTCAACTACTAAGGTATCGAGACGAGATCGTCCCAACGGTAATTTACCAGAGAGCACACTTAAAGTTATGGAATTCCTCACTTGAAGTTATGGAATTCTCACAAAGGACTCCTAACTTTTAAATTTTTTAAATGACACACTTGTTTTATATTTTATTTCTCCGATGGTGCTGCATTCAAGGAATAATAAATAATACAGTTATGTGGTGTTGGATTTTAAAAAACAAAATCACTGTGGTGTTATATTTTAAAAATCAACACCACTTTGATATTGCATTTTGAAAACCAACACCACATATACCAAAAGAAGAAATAAAATAGAAAATAAATGTGGCTTTAAGAAATCTAAAAGTTAAATACATCTTTCGTGAATTCTACAGTTGAAAATGCGTTCGTGAATTCTACAGTTTGAAATGCACTCTCAGGTCAATTGTTAGGGCATCTCTAATTCATCACCAAAACACCAAATTTAGTGATGGATTGACACCAAATCCCTCCAACCCATACATCATTTTTTACACCAAATATGGTGTGGTGAATAGTTCAACACCATATTTGGTATTGCACACTATTCACATCACCATATTTGGTGATGAAGAAAAATGAATTTTTTAATATTATTATAGAATTAATAAAAGGAAATGTAATGAATGTGTAATTATTATTTTCTTTATCTT
>JBBPFQ010873507.1:0-12011 GCA_037974815.1 Kaempferia elegans
AAACACGGCCGTGTGCCAAAAGGAAGCACGGCCGTGCTCGATGAGGCAGCAGCCAACACGGGCTTGCCGCCTTGGGACACGCCCGTGTCAATTCCTCCAGCAGCCAACACGGCCGTGCCCCAAAGGGAACACGCCCGTGCTCCAACCCTGGCCGTGTCTCTTCTTTCACTTGCCTGTTTAAACCCACAAAATGTTAGTATTATGCAGAAACAAGTTAGTCCAGCATAATTAGACCATATTGCAAGCATGATGAACCAATTTATGTTTCCGCACTATGTATGTTAAAAGGAAAAAAAAAAGGTTTCCAAGTACAAATTCACGTATAATAGAGACAAGTAGCGCCGCCTTTCAGTAGCCACAAGGGCGGGCGTTACACTTTTTCTCTCCCTTCTTCTGCCTTTTCCAAGAAAATAAAGAAAAATGTTATCCTTTCCTAGTTTTCCCCTCTCCTGTAGTCCTATTTCTTTCTCTCAGAGGAAATCAAACCTTCATGTTTTGGTTGTAGTAATAGCATAAGAGACCACAATATATGGCTTCCCAGCTATTAAATTTCACATAAATCTAATCCACGAGGAAAATGTAATTAGCACTTGTTTTCGTGACCAGAAGTTGCTCTGGTTGGCCAATGTGTCTAATAGTCTTTTCTCAATTTATTTGTCGCCTCAAATTTAGAGAAAGAAAGGAAAGACTCCCACAATTACATATAAAGCTTCATTCATGTATATTGTTCCATCAGTTTTCTTTCTTTGTGAGCAAGGATCATGTCATAGGCGAAGTGCATCCCTAATTTTTTTTTTTCTGCAACCTCAAGTCTGTTTACATTCCATTTTCTCCATCCAATTAATTTATATCCTCTACTCCTTTACAGGCTTTTATTAGAAAATGGGCTCCCGTTGCCATTGTTCTTGGAGTAGTGATGCTTCTGTTGTGGGTTAGAAAGAAGTTTTGGTGAATGAATCTGATGTTTATATTTAGATACCTTCTCATTCTCTGCACCGTATGCCAATTTTGTGATGTTGGCCATTTAGAATTAAACTTCAGTTTGTAAAAAAAATAGGAAAAAATGACCTTTCTTTCAACAATTACAAGAATCAAACTGCAATATTTCTTCAAATTTTTAAACACTGTGCCATTTGATTGTTTCTTTGTTTGAGTTCATGGCCATATTTGAGAACTTTATGTGTATATTTATAGTGCTTTACCAATCCATGCTGTAACAATACCTTCACTGAAAGTTCCTCCTAGAATGTTCATAAAAAATCATTAGAGTAAAATCAAATTTGATAAGTTTACTTGATCTGCAAATTGAAACTGAATCAGTAAACCGTTTTTTTCTTTTATTTCATTTATCAGCTTCAAGTTTACCACCTTTACATTGTTATCATTCAAGTTGATTACTGGATTCACAATCAAGATAACTGTCTATTCTAAGACTTATTGTTTTCATTTCTGAATGTAATTAGGTCACACAAGTGGTTGCAGCCACTTTCTTTCTCTTTTCAAAGATACAAATACTTCCAAATGAGGTTCTGACTTTGGATTTTTGTTGAATTTCCTAATCATGCTTGGAATTGGTCTATCTTACAGTGGAATTAATGTGTGGAAAATGTCCAATCTTCAGCACCTTTTATTCCAGTCTCAACACAGTTTCAAACTGCTCTATCAAGATAAAACAATACTGAAAAGTTACATCACCTGAACTGAACCAGGGTTTGATTTAGGGCAACTTTCGAATTGCTATCCGTTGTTTTATTAATCTCATAATATCCTTGATGAAGTATTTCAACACTAAAAAGAAAATGATTAATCAGGTAACATTGAACTTAGGATGATCATAGAAATTTTCTATTTATTGTTAGAATAAATCAAAATTCATTAATGGTGAACAGTCAAAAAATTTAATATCCTTTGGTTATATGTACAGGCCATCATTTTTACATTAAAATGAAAATATCATTTTCACATTAAAATGAGAATATTAAAGAGGTGTTTTTGACATCTCTCCTTGGGCCTCGATTTATTGTTATTTTGCTTTCTTAATGTGGTTAGGTAATTTGGGGTACGTTTGGCAGATGCACATTAGTTTTGACTGTTAATAAATTGTGATATACGTTTTTTTTATGATGCCACTTCATCTAGATACTAGCTGAAATTCAAAGCGATAGCATGTTTTTCTTGATGTAGATTTGAGAGAATATTAGGAAGAATGTGTCAAATTATTATTAGGATAAAGAACAAAAAGATATTAATATCTAAATGTGAGAAGATGTAGCTCTAAATATGAAATATACAATGTTTATGTAAACATGAAAAAAAGGAATATTTATTTGCAATATTAGGAATTTACATGAAGCACAATGAGGTAGACATGACGTGTCATCGGCATCTCTAGGTATTGTGAGCGCCATCCGGCACCTTGGTTTATAGCCGAAATGCATTTATTATTTATTATTTATTATTTGTGTGCCAAGATTTATTGGTTAGTTGGTGGAGATGGTACAACAGTGTGTCTGTATTTAAGAACCCCAAATATTGTTTTTTATAATTTAGCCGGAAGCTTTACGTTATCTCGATAGCTAAATCCACGCATCTTCTTCTACCCGATTCATTCACCCGCTCCTCTCCCGGAATAGTCGCGCTGAGATCGAGGAGGAGACGGCGCCGCCGCCGCCTTTGTCGGCCCTCACACATGGGCAACACCTGCGTCGGCCCCTACCTCGACCGCCATAGCTTCCTCCAGTCCATCTCCGCCGGCGTCCTCTGGCGCCCCCGCGAATCTCCCTCCTCCCCCTCCCACCCCACTAACCCTAAGGCCGCCGGCGACGCCCAGACTCCACCAACCCCCGTTTCCATCTCCTCCGACGGCCTCAAATACCCGCCTCCTCCCCCTCCCTCCACGGTACACGATTCGGTCCCTTCCTCCCCCGCCGCCGGCCGCTCTCGACCTCGTGTCGACCGCCTACCAAGCGCTGGCCTCCGCGTCTGCTCCGTCCTCCCACGCAAGACCGAAAACATCAAGGACCACTACACCTTCGGGCGCAAGTTGGGGCAGGGGCAGTTCGGCATTACCTACCTCTGCGTCGAGAAAGTCACTCGCAAGGAGTTCGCTTGCAAGTCCATCGCCAAGCGTAAGCTCGCCTCCGACGATGATGTCGAGGACGTGCGGCGGGAGATCCAGATCATGCATCATCTTTGCGGCCATCCCAACGTGATATCGATCGTGAGTACCTATGAGGACGCCGTCCACGTGCACCTCATCATGGATCTATGTGCTGGCGGAGAACTCTTCGATCGCATCGTACAGAGGGGGCACTACTCCGAGAAGGCTGCTGCCGAGCTTGCTAGGGTCATTATCGGGGTTGTGGAGGTGTGCCATTCTATGGGAGTTATGCATCGCGATCTCAAGCCCGAGAACTTCCTATTTGTCAACAAGGACGAGAACTCGCCACTCAAGACCATTGATTTTGGACTATCCGTTTTCTTCAAGCCAGGTAGGTGTAGTATGTCTCCTACATTAAAAAAAAAACAGTTTTTTTTATCAAATTATTTTCTTCGAGGCCTGATATTTCGTCAATCTGTTTTCTTACTTCAGTTTTTAATTTACAAATTGAGCATTTTTTAGTTGTCGTTTCACCGTAGCATATGGTGTATAATTGTTGAACTTGCCTTTGTGAAGTTATATATTTGGTAGTTCAGTTCTTTGAGGTCCTTTGCTTGATGATTAGATGTCCAGTGTAGCATGGAAGATAGACTAACATTTCATGTTAGGTCAATTTCTTAAATTTTGACTTATAAATGTTGTTTTGTTGAAGTTATGGTCGGCTATTTCCGATTTTAAGGGAAGGTGGAGTAGCCAATTAATTGAATATGAAACAACCAATTTATAGAGAATGGCTTAAAATTTGTCTCAAATAGCTTTGCCTTTGTCAACTCTTTGATAATTGCCAACTCATTTTTCCTTTCTCATTTAAAGTTTGTGAGCACTAAGATTTGTGTTGTTGAAGCTGCGGAATAGTGGGAAGTTATAACATTACAACAAAAATTGGTGAATTATCTATTTGATCAACATTACACATGCTTTCTATTCTGTGAATTTGATACTGCACATTCTTTATTGATCATCAGGAGCTGTAGTTGTCATCCACCTCCCACTTTCATTGTCACCCATTGAAATCACAAGAACAGCTAATTTTCATTCTATCCTTTAACCTATACAAAGTAGGTAAATAAAATTTTTCAGTGAATATAAATTATAGGACTGGCCATGTCTCAATCAGAGTTCATTACAAGCATTCCTGTGTGATTTGAAGGTGGCTTGCTGACATGAATTATTTGCCATAAGCCACTGTTAAGTGTTAACCATTTACTTAGCAATGTCTTGTATGCCGCAGCAACTGCATGCCACTTGGCCGTCCTATTGATTGCTTGCCCTTCGTATTAGGATACCAAAGATAATAATGACGGACCTGATGGTCCCTTAGTGCATCAGGAATTCACTTTGTTAAATATACCTGGCAAAATATCTGCTGCAGTTGCCTAAAAGTGTCTTCCTCCGAGTACTTATGGCTCTTACTGACGCCCCGAAAGAACAACAAGTGCAAACAAATTTAGATGTTGGCTCAACTTTTCCTTTGTGGCAACAACCTAGTCATTGCTACTCACCTACTATTTCTTTGCTCCTTTACAGGTTACACACCACACAAATGAACTGCACTATTACACAATGAAAAGCCTTATGACCTTGCATATACTTGCATGATCTTTAAAGAGTGTTCTGGCACTTCATATGACCTCATTTTCCTGAAGTCATACAAGAAAGATGGGTATTGACTTCAAATAGCTTATTGCTGAATTGGCAGGTTGAAGGACCTGTAAATTCTTATCATGCTAGAATTGAGCTGTTGTTACTGCTACGCTCTTTAACTTCCATTGTATGTGTATGCTGCTATAATACACACACACAAAATCAGCTTAAAAGTCTTTCACCCTCAATCTAATGTGGATAATGATTTGTTTCATTACTCTTATGATCATGCTAATAAAGAATACTTCTGTTGACTAATTGCTACTAAGAGCATTCTCCTTTTGTTTCTTCTATTCTTTTCTGAATGTCTTAAGAAGGAATCTTTTTTGAATTTTATCAAACATTGACTGGAGTTTATTATGTCTTCTATTTGTGATATATTTGTATCATACAATAATTCATTTAATGCTTCACATTTTCTGTTGCTTTATTAATTTTGACAGTTCCATGTGGCATGCTGTTGAAATTACTTTTGTATTTTTTTTCTTTAGGGGACACATTTACAGATGTTGTTGGAAGTCCATATTATGTTGCCCCAGAAGTACTTCTCAAGCGTTATGGTCTTGAGGTGGATGTTTGGAGTGCTGGTGTAATTATTTATATCCTGTTAAGTGGGGTCCCACCATTTTGGGCTGGTGAGAAACAAACATTTGTGTTTTGTTAAAGATATCTAAATATTGTAATTCTGATGCACAACTGGACTATAGTTTGTTGAAGAGTACTTATTTCTTCCGCCTTATGTCTCTACAGAAACAGAGCAAGGGATATTTGAACAAGTTTTAAGAGGTGAGCTAGATCTTAAAACGGACCCATGGCCTAGTATATCAGAGAGCGCCAAAGATTTGGTTAGAAAAATGCTTGTCAGAGATCCAAAAAGGCGATTAACTGCTCATGAAGCACTATGTAAGTCCTTATCAAAAATTCTTACTAGGGGAGGTACACAATATAATCATTAGTATGTATCTTGTCTCAGAGTGATATACACCATAAAACTTACGTGTCCGCCATTTGTAGATGTTCTATAGAGAATTGAAAATAACATTATTTAGCTCTTCTGCCATGACACTGCCACAATTGACTTTAGTACGAATGAACTAAACAGAATTTTTAATTATGTGATGGGTAATTAATCCGAGTTTCATTGCAGGTCATCCTTGGGTTTGTGTCGATGGTATAGCTCCTAGCAAGCCTCTTGACTCTGCTGTACTTACTCGGTTAAAACAATTTTCTGCGATGAACAAGCTCAAGAAAATGGCAATAAGGGTAAGGATTTTCATGTCAAATACTAATTGAGAAAGAACTAAATGATGATTTTTTGGTGAGTTTCTGCTATTCATTAAAGATTCAATCTTCTTACTTTTAAGGTTTTCTTATGTTACCTTTGTCGAAGAAGCGCTCCATGTTTTCAGCTATTAAGAAGACCTTGACCTTCTTCTTAGTTTCTATTTTATTTGCTAAATATGCACGGTTAGATTTGCTCTTTCCACCAAAATCCTTGTGTTCCTGTGTCGCTAAATTTTTACTAATGAGTATTCCTTTGACAAAATGTTTACATTTTTTAACAGGGTGATTATAGCTTTTTTTCCCTGCATGATCAGATATAACGTTTTAGAGTGTTTTGTAATAAATATTAGAATATTTGGTTCTACATGCTACTAGAAAGCCAAATGGCTCTGAGAAAAAGAAAAAAAAAAACCATTTAACCAATGTGGAAGTTAAAGGTCCCAACATTAGACTGAGCATGTCAAGCGTCAACTTTTGTATCATTTTAGCTTTGCTTGTCTTTATGATTTCTACTTTATAGGTAATTGCTGAGAACTTATCGGACGAGGAAATTGCTGGTTTGAAAGAAATGTTTAAGATGATTGATGCAGATAATAGTGGTCAAATCACGTTTGAGGAACTCAAAATAGGCTTGAAAAAAGTTGGTGCCAATCTCAAGGAGTCTGAAATTTCCGCTCTGATGAAAGCTGTAAGTGCTAGAGAAATTCCTCTTTAGCTCTTTATGGTCATTCTTGAATAAGTTTTGAATATACAAGACTCACTTGTTTGTCGGAATGTACAAAAACATACTGCCACAAGAAATCTGTGACCTTTTCCTGAAAACCACACTAGTTGACATGTTTTAATCAATTCCTTTATTATCATGAAAATACGATAGTTAGTCTTAAATGACTTACTAAGTCTTGTAGATGGCAGTGTGCATTTCACTGTTAATTAGCTACTGTCTAAACTGGTACACTATTTATGGTTTCAGTAAGTTGTTTATTAGATTTTGCCATTTTAGTAATTGTTTGTATTAACAATTTTCTCATAAATTTTAAATGATTTATTCATTCAAGGTGGATGACTAAAGTGGAATTTTATAAGGTAATAAGTTGGCATAATGGTGTTAATAATTTGCCACACGGCAAAAACTATATCTGAAGAACCGATGAATGTGGCATACAATCATAATGTGAATGACTTTGCTAGACAATTGCATTCCATGGCACGGTGGGATTATGGGTAAAGATAAGAAGACCACATGATGGAAAGTTGTGTGATAAAACGAGAAAAATGATATATTAACGTGTGAAAACAGCATTAAATCAATACTACAATATTTTGGTTGCATTTTCATGTGAACAAAATCTGCTGTTTGAATGCCTCATTATCTACAACACATAAAGCTTACTGCCTTCTTCAACTGATGGATGACTTGTGAAAGTTCAGGCTGATATCGACAACAATGGTACTATCGACTATGGAGAGTTCATAGCTGCTACCTTGCATCTAAATAAGATAGAGAGAGAGGACAACCTATTTTCAGCTTTTTCATATTTTGACAAAGACGGTAGTGGCTACATAACACACGATGAGCTCCAGAAAGCTTGTGAAGAATTTGGCATTCAGGATGCACACATAGAAGAGATAATTCAAGAAATCGATCAGGATAATGTTTGTAAATGTCCCTCGCATGGTTTACATCTCTCTTATTGAACAGTGTGTTAAGTGAAATCTTTTAATTCTCAAAACAGGATGGAAGGATAGACTATAATGAGTTTGTCACAATGATGCAAAAAGGAAATGCTGTTTTCGGCAAAAAGGGCCCCCGTAACAACTACAGCTTTGGACTTAGGGAGGCATTGAGACTGGGCTAATGCAATCAGGTTGGCTTTTTTAAATGTTTTTTAATGTTTAATTTCATTATAAAACCACTATTGGCGCACTTTTATTTCGACAGTTTAAGTTATTATTATTGTTGAGTTAAAACTCCATTTTAAAGCCCTTTTTTGGGGATGTGGGTGTGTAATTGGCTGATGGAGAGGAACAGACAGACATCTTTGGCTCACAAACAAATCATCAAACATCCTGAGAGTTAATAATTAGTCAGATATGTTGACTGATAAAGCTTTGATTGTGGATAAAACAAGGAATTAACTACAAACATTACAGAGTGAAGCTGTTTTCCAGCGAGAAGCATTTCATTTCTTCTTAATTTGTGATGATAGACACTTTAAATTTGAAGCTTCCATTTTTCAGACAGTCAACTGTACTCTTGATCTCAACATATACATTGCCAAAGGGGGGAACAACATTAGTGAAAGTCCTTCAAAGGAGATCTGCATCACCAGAGTCTTGACGAAACTTGGAATGGTGGCCTGCACGAGCCTGAAACCGGCATGAATGAAAGGTCAACTGTTACATTCTTTTTCATCTGCAAGAACCACAATATTGTTATAGCTTCATTTGAATGTTACATAACCTTTCAATTAGAAATTTGTACATGTGTTTAGATAACCTGGTGCTTTTTGCATTAGGTTAGCTTAATATATCCTTTGTGGATTGTTGAAAACACTCTTGGTTGCTAAACAGTGGCGGATCCACTAAACATATCATGTTTGTTTTTTTGTGTTTAATGTTAGCATACACTGTTGAATGTAGAAAATAAAATATTAACCAAGAGTGTTAGAAAAATGAAATTAAACTTGAGCAATTGCTCTAAAATGGCCTTTAAAGTGAATATTTATCCAGCTCAAAGTTTCAACAAAAACAGAAATTTAATTAGAAAAAAAAATGATAGCATCTCCAGTTCATGAATAAGTCACAAGTACTGACACAAAGTTGCAAAGTCTGAACACTTTCAAACAGCAATTCTCAATTTGGACCAAAATAGAACCAGCAACTGCTCCACTTTAATGGTTGCAACCAGCAGCCAACTAAAGAACCTAGCGATAGCGGCGGAGAGACAATGTCTGGTTTCTCTTCCAGGTTGCTCTGCGAGATGGGCGTGCCTTGTGATGGCGATGGCCTTTGCCGCGGAGGCCACGATACTTCTTGCCAGCAGAGGTGAGTCCACGAAGCTCCCTATGTTTATGCACACCTTTGCAGATCCAGTTGATCCTGGGATCATTTCGGATCACAGTATGTGCAGCATCGACCAGAATGACTTCAAAATACTTGTACGTGGAATCCTGTGGAAGCGCATGTCAAGATCTTAAAGGGACGGTATGAACGAACATTTAGAGAGAAAAAGATGAAGTTATTCAAACCTCATTAACCCAGTAAGAGTTGAGCACCCTCAGTCCTCCCAGCTTCCTTCCAGCTCTCTCCTCAGCAACAGACCTCTTGTTTCTTTGGAATTTCAGCTGGGTGATTCCCTGATTCTTTGGCTTTCCATACACAATACCCTTTGGCACTGGCCTCTTTCTCCCACCACGTCTGACACGAACCCGGTAAATGACATATCCCTGCGTGTAACAAGAAGCTTGAACTTCAGTGAGCAAGATGATATGGCATACAAAAAGGAAGAAGCAAGAACAGTATGATATTAAGTAACAATGCAGATATTCTAAATGAAGGTTTTCATAAGTCAATCGAGAGTCCTGAACATACCCTATCATATCTTTTTCTGATATATGAAATACTGGACTTAGCTTAGCTCAATTCTCAAGATAATTTCCCTTTACCTCAATAAAAATACACAAATCTCTTTTGGAGAACCGATACCCAATTCAAAATTAATATACAGCAAAGGAGATGTTGTGCATACAGCTGCCTACACAATTGCATATGATATATAGACTAATTTATATATAAGGACCCAATCATTTGTATGAGGATTTTATATGTTAACAGTATAACTCTCCTCTTGCTTTTGACAGTAACAACCATTTTGTCGTTAACGCAGCATAATTCTGTCTGTTTAGTACTGTTCCATGAAGACCTTATTGACAGAATCATCTACCCGATGAAAGAATTAGCAAATCAGGAAACCTACCAATATGCCAACATTTCAACCGTGAATCAGTGCAGGTTCTACTATTCAATTTGTCCAGAAATCCATGAATAGTTTGTGCTAATCACACTCTTTGTACATATCCAACAAATATATTTCCTAGTCATCCCTCCCTACACATCTTTTCTGTATTTCCTAATTTTCAATTTATCTTATCTTCCAAAAAACAAAGTCTAACATAGAATCCTAAGAATTGCAACTAAAAGAAAGGTTAACCCAATCATTTGAAATGTACAAACAAAGTAGGTTCATTTTCCTGTCCAATAAAAGTGAATGAAATAAAATTTCCTTTTTTTTCTCCAACTTTACCTGCTTGGCTTTGTAACCGAGGCGACGAGCCTTGTCGGGGCGCGTCGGCCTGGTGACCCGAACAATCGATGGCAGCTGGCGATACTCCCAGCACCTCACCCGCTGCAGGAATCGCATCACATCCGACTGCTTCTTCCTCCATAGCTCCGATACGTACTTGTAAGCCCCTAAAAGAAATCCAAAGACAATACTTCACGGTTGACGAATGAATAACGAATCAAACGAAGAAAAGAAATGAAATAGATCGTGCAGAAAATGGTGATTCGTGGCAACGATTGTGTCAGAAATAACGTCTCACCCATTCCACCAACGACGAGCTCCGGTCGTCGGTTTAGTGCTTGATCTGCGGCGGCGCGGTTGAGGGGATGCGAAGGCGGAGGAAGATTCGTGTTTATAAAGGGCAGAGGCAAGGAAAACCGTCGGATCCAGTAAATGTGATATCGACCGTCAGATGATCCCAGTAAGCCTCAAGGGTTTGGTCCAGTCATTCCAGTGATTCTTATGGCGGAAGGGAACAGCCGACGGATGAAAAAATATTGATAAATAATTATACACGATTTAAATAAAAAAATAAATAGATATTTTTACCAAAAAGGCGTCTGTAGGAATTGATGTTTACCAAAAATATATATCATATTTTTGTATATACCAAAAGGCACAGGTATAAAAGTGAAATCATATTAATACCCCTCCAGCCACTTTCTTCTTACATCTTTCAATTTTCAATACATCCAAACCATAATAAAATCAAATAAAATAAAGAATTTAAGAAAATGACTCAGATGGAGAAGTAGAGTAATCATTTACTTTGCTCCTTTCTCTGTGCTCGTGCAATTTGCGACCTCCCTCCCTTAGCTCGTCAAAGGTTGGGCGGCTGCCTTCAAACGGTTTGGAAAAACCTCTTGTGTTGTTAAATGAATAAATAATACCCGAAAAGCATATGGAAGGTCTTCTTGTTTCCCCCTTCGGCATAAAATTATTTCAATCCAAATTTAGAGAGTGTGCGGTTTTAGGGTTGTTGTTACTATTCTTCTTTCAGAATGGCGCAAGGAAGTCTCAAAGGTATCACTTTATAAACTAGTAGATGATTAAAATATACAAATATGGTATATTTTTTTAACATCTTTATTATTTTTTTTAATGAATTTTTTAATGTTCAAAATTAATTAATTTTTAATATTTCCTTTAAAAGGAAATTGTCGTTCATGGGGATCGAACCCGAATCACCCACGTGAAAAGCAGGAATACTCACCACTATACTACAACGACATTCAATTCATTAAAATGTAATTACTCATACTACAAGGATATTTGATTCATTGAGATTTAATTACTTATCAATTCTTTTGTAACTTACAGTAAGTGGCAAGGAAATTTAACAAAAATAATTTAACATTTGAACTTTTTAATGTTTAAAATTAATTAATTTTTAATATTTCCTTTAAAAGAAAATTATTGTGGAAATCGAACCCGGTCACCCGCGTGACAGGATTCATTAAGATTTAATTACTCATCAATTCGTCAAAATCTTTATTATTATTAAATGAAATTTAATGTTCAAAATTAATTAATTTTTTGTTGGGGATTGAACCCGAGTCAACCAAGTGACAAGCGGAA
>JBBPFQ010873718.1:0-12006 GCA_037974815.1 Kaempferia elegans
AATTAATAAAATTGACTCTTCATATTTACCCCCAAAACATCAATACAGACCTCAATTGCAAACAAGATAAAGAGACAAACTTACATAAATCTCGTCAAAGGACCTATTCACGGGCGGTGAAGTCTGGATAAGAAGATTACCTCAGCTTTCTTGTTCGGTGAAGAAGTTTGGTGTTCGTCCTCGGGTGAAGAAGAAAGTCATCGCGACGTCGCCAAAGGTAAAAAGATTAGAGAATGAACAAAAAGAAAAAAAAAGTAAATAGGGTGATTGGTGAAGAAGAACTGCACAAGTCCTACCGAAAACACAAACACGTCGCCCCTGTTCAAGCTCTTGAGAAAGAGGTCAGATCCTCTGGTCCACAAATTTGTGGACCAGGGGATGGTCCACATCCAATTTGAGGCCGGATTGATGTCGCAATCCGGCCGTAATTTTTACGGTCCATCGATGGGTTCACCTGTCCATCTTGGTTATACTTTAGGTTCGGGTGAGCGACCGGAAGCCGCCCGGAGGCCATCGGAGGTGGAAGGGTGGCCAGATTACCTGTCGCCAATGGGGGGCGACCTCCGAGCGGCCTCTGGCAGCCCGCCCGAACTCAAACTATAACCAAGATGGGCGGGTGAACCCGTCGATGGACCGTAAAAATTACGGTCGGATTGTGACATCAATCCGGCCTCAAATTGGCCTCAAATTGGGTGTGGACCAGAGGATCTGGTCTCCTTGAGAAAGAGTCGGTTCTCGCGGCGTCGCCGAAGTCGAAGAGAATGAACCGGAAAAAAAAAAGCAAATAGCGTTAAAAAAAATAATAAATATTAATTAACAAAATTTAGGAGATATTAATTAAAAAATACTATAAAAAAAATGGCGCCCTATTAAAGATGAATCCTGTGCAATAACTCCACCTGCACCAAGCCGGCTCTGACTATTATAAGGTTAGGACCGGTCGAGTAATAGGAAATTAAAAAAAAAAAAAAAAATCAGTATCGTGTATGTAGCGTTTAGATTGACCAATTAATTACCAATGATGTAAAGGGTAGTTTGAGTCATCAAACTCCCAAGTCCTACGCCACCACAAAATGAGGTGAGGTGGGTCATTGAACATCATCCACCTTTCGCTAAAACACAAACTAAGAGAGGGGACAAACAATACGCAAATCACATGCACCATAGTTTTTTCTCATTTGTCCCTACCTTGGGTTTTTTTTCTAGTGGATAATTAATCTTTGAAAAGAATGCATAACAAAAGCATGAACTCTTTATTAGATTGGCAACTTGGCATTGTCCTCTTTTGACCAATAATAGTGGAAATGTCCCCTTAGTCTTTCCTTTCCTTTCCTTGCCATCAATCAATTAGATGAACTTGTGAGCCTCTTTGGACCCCCACAACAATATCACATTAAAATGGATCACATTTCTCGCTATGTGCAAAAAAATACATTGTGTGTAGGGGAATAGGCTACTGGTCGGACTCCCTTATCCACTCGCTATCGAGATGGCGGAGGAGAAGGGGATGAGAATGAGATCGACAATATGTGGTCCGAGCTTGGCCCACTTTGACCTCATACCGATATTCATGGTGCTAAACTTACTTGAAGACTACCTCAAAAAGATTTTTTTCATCCTTCTATTCATGGTAGTCGCGGCTTGTTCCATGACTAGGAATCCTCCCCATATTGTGGTGATGTAATCATGTTTAGGGGGGAAAAATGATGAACTAGGTAATACTAAATCTAGGACGACCGGTCTAATTCTATATAAGTTTACTATCAAGGTAAATTAGGAAGCATTCGAGGAGGACAGTCCATAAGTCCGATATCCCGTGATTACACGCTCACTTGAAGGAAAAAATCATACAAATGCATTACCCGTAATCATGTTTAGGACTCATAGGACATTACGAAAATTATGAAAGTAAATAATAATAATAATAATAGTCTCACTATACACTAAGCATCACGCGTTGGATCCATTAATGTTAATGCCCGTAGGGTACCCTAATGCTAGTCCTTCATCGAGTTAGGATTTCAAGCGAAATCTCTACAAGTCCTTAAACCCCTTAACCCCTAAAGGCTAAGGTATATAAAGCTCCCTCATGTTTTATTTCTAAAGTCCCCTCTTTCATAGAACTCTTCTTTTACATGGTCATTCGATACCTTCAACGATCAATGATCAGCAAATATTTCTATACTTTCAAATGATTCTTCCGTGTCAACTTGCACAGATCGAAATCCATGCCGGAATATATTCTCAGATTAAAGAGAGAAGAGTAAAAAAAAACAGTGAAGATCAAAATAAATTTAAAAAAAACATTTTCTGTGGCAAGAGTTTACGATGCCCTTCAATTACATTTCAAACTAATTAAGGAGTACTCCATCGACTATGTCGTATAGTTTTGTTTCTCGCCATGTTTATCATCATAATGCATTGGACTCTAAAGGATCCAAGCCTTTTATCGAAACATAAGCACACAGACATTTAAGGGAAACCCATGTGTAGATTCTTTGGACTTAACTCATTTGTCCTCATTATGAGAAATCAAGAACATATTCCCTCCTTGTGAGATAGCTGGTGTTACTCCTTACAGATCATGGACAGAGAATGATGAATTTCAACCAAACAATTGTATGCCATTGTCAGATGGAACAAGGTTCCTTCATATCAGTCTTATTCTCACAAAAAGGATTACTAATAATCCATGGCAGAATGAGAGATTGATTAAGCAGGAGTTTTGTTTGCTGCTACTGGCAGTGAACAGAAACAAAAGGCACACAGAGGGCCCTGGTCCTCCTTCCACAGGGACACCTCCATTAATCCTCTTCGACATGGAGAACCACCACTGCTCGCTCCCTTCCCCTTCCTTATAAATAACTGCACCATAGTTCTGCTCAGGCACAGAGACAATTGCTCAGCTTAAAGAGATGGCGGACGTCATTCAAAGTTCAAGAAAGGATTCTGAAGCCTCTGTCGATTGGAGAGGCAAACCTTGCATGCCTAACAAGCATGGTGGCATGAGAGCTGCCTACTTTGTTCTAGGTCTCTCTCTCTCTCTCTCTCTCTCTCTCACACACACACACACACACACACACACACACACACGCACTTGATGATGACAAGAATTTGGTGATTGCAGGGATTCAAGCATTTGAGATCATGGCAATTGCAGCAGTTGGGAACAACCTCATCACCTATGTGTTCAACGAGATGCATTTTTCGCTGTCGAAGTCGGCGAATATAGTGACCAACTTTGTAGGGACTATCTTCCTCCTGTCTCTGCTCGGTGGCTTCCTCTCGGATTCCTATCTAGGGAGCTTCTGGACCATGCTGATATTTGGATTTGTGGAGCTCTCAGTGAGTCATAAGTTAACTCGTAACTGAAATCTCTACGAGAAGCTCCAAGTTAATCGTTGAAGTGTTTTCGCAGGGATTCATGTTGCTGTCGGTGCAAGCTCATCTTCCACAGTTGAGGCCGGCCTCATGCAGCATGATGTCGCCGCTGGAGGAGCATTGCGAGGAGGCAAAGGGGTTTAAGGCCACTGTCTTCTTCGTTGCCCTCTACTTGGTGGCCTTAGGAAGTGGGTGTCTGAAGCCCAACATGATCTCACATGGAGCTGACCAATTCAGGAAAGACGATCCCATTCAGTTGAAGAAGCTCTCGACTTACTTCAACACAGCCTACTTCAGCTTCTGTGTAGGGGAGCTCATTGCCCTCACTCTCCTCATTTGGGTACAGACAAGGTCAGGGATGGATGTGGGGTTTGGTGTCTCAGCTGGTGCCATGGCCGTCGGGCTCTGTATCATGATCTCCGGCGCCGTCTTCTACCGGAACAAACGCCCACAAGGCAGCATCTTTACACCAATAGCAAGGGTACTGTTCAAGACTACTTCTTATTCTTCATAAATGCCGATATGGATTGAGAATTCAATCACAAAGATGATAACTTACAGGTCCTTGTAGCTGCATTCAGCAAGAGAAAGCAAATTTGCCCTTCGAGTTCTGAACCACATATATCGGTGAATTCTGGTCGTCTTCCATATATCGATAAGTTCAGGTGAGGAATCAAAAAAAAAAAAACAAAAAAAAACAAAAGTTTAAGAGTTGCCATACTTTAGGAGTGTGCTGAATTCATATGATATATATATACTGTGGTTAAGGTTCTTGGACAAGGCATGTCTCAAAAGTGAAGATGGAAGTAACACGAAGGAGAGCAAATGGAGGTTGTGCACAGTATTGGAAGTGGAGCAAGTTAAGATCATCATGTCGGTGGTTCCGATTTTCGCTTGCACGATCATCTTCAACACGATCTTGGCACAGCTGCAGACCTTCTCCGTGCAGCAAGGAAGTGGCATGGACACCAAATTGAGCGACTCATTCCATGTGCCCCCTGCATCACTCCAAGCCATCCCCTACATCATGCTCATTGCACTCGTCCCCATCTACGAGACCTGCTTCGTTCCTCTGGCCCGAAAGTTCACCGGAACTGACACCGGGATCACTCCCCTGCAGCGCATCGGGGTCGGCCTATTCACGGTGACATTCTCCATGGTGGCTGCAGCCGTGATCGAGAAGAAGAGAAGGGACACATATTTGGAGTCCAACGAGCTACTCTCCATATTCTGGATTGCCCCCCAGTTCCTAATCTTCGGCTTCTCAGAGATGTTCACCGCAGTGGGGCTCATCGAATTCTTCTACAAGCAGTCACTGGCCGGCATGCAGTCCTTCCTGACAGCCATGACCTACTGCTCCTACTCATTTGGGTTCTACTTGAGCTCCCTGCTCGTCTCGCTCGTGAACAACATTACATCAACCTCTTCCACCGATGGCTGGCTAAGCGACAACAACCTCAACAAGGATAGGCTGGACCTCTTCTATTGGCTCCTTGCTGCCCTCAGCCTTGTCAATTTCTTCATCTACTTATTCTGCTCCAATTGGTATTCTACTTCTTCTCCATCTCCATCTACTACCACCGACGACAACACCCACAACGACTTCACTTCCCCTAAGCACGTTCGAGCTCAGGAAATCCCGTAAAGCTCGACACAGTTTTTTGTTATTATAAGAAGAAAAAAGCAGTATAGAATTAGATGAAGAAACTAGTGATCAAGTGGTGACTGGAGGATCCACTGAGGATCAAAGCTCCAATGGTCTAGCAAAGCTAAAATTTTCTAGTTTTTGTAAAGGACAACCTATTTGTTTTGTAATGAGTAATAGACATGTATGCCTTATCTAGAGCTCGATGAGCAACTATTTGACATTGTAATGTTAATTTAGATGTTCAGGCATCGCTCGATTAATCTTAGAGGTAGCATTTGTGGTCTTTTAGTGGCACTGAGGATGTTGGCATGAGTCTCATATCTACTCGCGCTCGATCCCTGGCTCAAACTCTCTCAATCACGTTCTTGATCCAAGTCATTCTCCTCTTATTGGATATAGCAGTTCGTCGATGGTTTATAACTAACTTGTTCATCAAGTTTGTCAGCGTTGAACCAATCTATTGTCGCTCTATAATAGGTTCCCTAACTGTCCATTTAAAGGGTGGGATCATATTAACACTAATACACCGGATCTAATCAAAACTACAAAATTAAGTATACTTGAACGAAAACAGTACTAGAATAAATGACCCCAGAAAGTTCTTGTGTTATATCTATTTTTTAATATTATTTATAGATAGCATCAGTCTATCTATGTTTAATAAAAAAAGAACCTTTGTCCATGTAAAACCTAGAAACCCACCTTTCACCTTGTCACATCTCTTAGTAATAGATCAGTCTTAAAAATATATCCCTAAAACTAAATTTTCAAGAAGAATATAAATCTCACAATCATCATAACAGTTGAACCCTCTCAGTTCCTTTAATTTTCATTTTCATAAGTTTGTAGTTGGCTAACAGTGTTTATTACACGCTATAGATTATCACAACCATATTCGCTAATTAAACAAAATCAACAAGCACCAAAATGCTTACAGAATTTATTTATGTGATTACTCTATGCAATCTTGCAGTTAGAGATATAGAAAACAAACATAAACATTAACCGAGCCAAGAAATGGCTTAACACTACTTTGGCCGATGCACAAAATCAGGTCCAGCTCAACTCACTTTGCACTTTCTATGAAACCTTTAATATCGAAAGCATCTTCACTAGACTTTCGGATGACACCCTGAAAATTAACCAGAATACAAGGAAAGTTTAATAATAAATCTAATCTTTAGGAATAAGAAAATGTCGATGCTCGTTGTTACTTGACTACAATCTCTTCTCTGTTGGGGTGGAAGGGAGAAAATGAGCTACCTTTTCAGTAAAAATGGCAGTTATAAGTCTTGCTGGAGTAACGTCAAAGGCCGGATTCCAAACTGAAATCCCAGAAGCGGCGACTTGCTTTCCTCTTCCTCCATCAGAATGCAGCAACTCCTTTTCTGATCTTTCCTCTATAACAATTTGATCTCCGGAAGAAATCGAGAGATCAATAGAGGTTATGGGTGCTGCAACGTAGAATTGTATCCCATGGTGATATGCTGAAAGAGCCACACTGTAGGTTCCAATTTTGTTGGCCGTATCACCTATGCAATTTTTTATTGGAAATTTTAAAATTAGAACTAAAACATTTAGAATTATTTGGGGCATATATACCATTTGCAGCAATACGATCAGCACCAACAACAACTGCATTCACGAGGCCAGCTTTCATTAGAGCCGCCACAGCAGAGTCAGCAATCAAGGTTGCAGGAATCTGGTCGTGAACAAGTTCAAAGGCAGTGAGCCTGGAGCCCTGCAAGTACGGTAATGAATGTCAATAAATTAAACTTTAAATCGTTGATTGATCACAAGTCAAGGAGAATAACAAACATATTCAAACAAACAACAATAAATGCAACTATTTTGCCGCAATATGGTAAAAAGTCTCAAAGCATGCCTGGTTAAAAGGTCGTGTTTCAGTACAGAATGCTTTTTCTAACCATCCTTCAGTCTGAAGGGCACGGATAACACCCAATGCAGTTCCATATCCAGCAGTAGCAAGACTGTCAATTGAGAAAAAAGACCGTTAAACATAATCCCCAATCAACAGGGACCAAACAAGTGAACAATTCACCTTCCAGTGTTACAATGTGTTAAAACAGAAATTTTCTGCATGTTTTCTAGGTGTGATCCGAGATGACTAGCTCCATGAAAACCAATTGCTTTATTGGCAGCAACATCATCAACAAGCATAGTTTCAGCAGCATCAACATAAGCCTGGTGAGGAGCAGATCAAGTGGAACTTTCAAAATGATGGTCTAAAATTTGAATACATGTTCAAACATATTCTTATAATCTAAGAGAAGCATCAAACAAACACCAAAGGGGTAAAGTTTAACTGATAAAGTCAAAATTAATCAGTCATTAAGCATAAAACTGAAAATCAGTGTTACAATAGTTCAAAATGTAGAACTAGTTGCTACAATATATTAAACAAATTGTAATTGGATATCTTGTATCCAACCGCCTCCTTGTGTATAGAAGGGCTACATTCAATACAGTCAAAGATATAGCAATTATGCACCACCTCAGTAAAAGATTGCAGGACGAACACTAACAGGTCTAGAAGCTATTGTGGATGCTCAATAAATAAAAAGAAAAACAATTGTAGGTATACTTTAGGCCTATGGAAGTAATTCTTATTACTGTGCGCTAGTTTGGCACTAGTTCAAGCTACAAACATATTGCTAAGAGCATATGCCTATTTATGGCTCTTGATATGTGCCTGTGGAAAGTTGGAACAACAGGAAAAGCATAATCCTAAGAAAATGGAACATCTTCTGCATGCAGATGGCAGTCTGTAAGAAAAAAGAAAAGCAGATTTTCACTCTCCATTTAAAAAGGACAGCTCGGTGTATGAAGCTCCTGCCAATGTAGGTCTCGGGAAAAGGTTTATTGTATATAACCTTACATTACTTTGCAAGAGGTTATTTCCGAGACTCGAACCTGTGACATCTAGGTCACACGACAACAACTTCACCATTGCGTCAAAGCTCCCCTTCCAGATTTTCACTCTCCATTTGTTTGGAAAATTTTTGAGAGGGAAAGTGAAGGGGAGAGAGATGTTTTACTATTTTTCTTATTCTGTTCCCCCAAATCAACAAGCGGCACCTGGCTTAAGATTTTTTACAAAATCAAAAATCTCTTTTATATAATTAGCTTTTCAAAGAAAATTAAAAAAGGATAAAAGTAATAATTCTTTCATCTTATGAAGCCCTTTAATAAAAGGATGAGAAAAAGGGTTTCATATATTTCTTTAACCACAAGGAAACAATTCAATAAAACCATTCTATCATCCCTCTTCTTCCTATTTCTATTTCTCTATCTTTACATCCCCTGTAGAATACAGACTAAGTCTCAAATCTGTAATTTCCTAATTCTACTGATCATAAACCCCATTAATTATGAATGATATTGAAAAAAAAGGCATAGCCATGAAAATTAGTCATTAAGGAAACTAGAAATTGCAAAGAGAGACTAACAAGAAATTGCATGTTATATTTTCAAGAAAATATAAGAGGGTGTTTGGTTTGCATGTTTCCTACTTTCATTTTTTGGAAAACGCGTATTTTCTAGAAAATAGTCTTTGGTTTGTATTTTCCATCTCTATCTTCTAAAAAAAAAAGATATAGCATTTTCTAGAAAAATAGAGAATGTCAAAAAGTCATTTTCTATTTTTTTAGAAAATGTGCATTTTTTAGAAAATGAAAATAGAAAACATGCAAACCAAACGCCCCCTAAGATAGTCAATAGGCAAACTAAATATCCGACAAGAATGTCAAATTTACATTTTAGGTTGATTACTTTGTAACAATCAGAGCTAGGCTCAACAATTGTAATCTTAAACTGGACAGATCACAGCAATACCAATAATCTAATACCATAGAATTATTAGTCATTCGGTATGATAATTCATATAAGTGACCACCATGGGCTACCTGAAAAACAGTTTGTGCCTCATTAGCTGTCTCTGCTATCTTTAGTACAAGGCTTCGAAGCTTTTCTGCAGCATCAGAAAGATTCACAGCAGTTGGTCGACTGCCATAATCAGATCATATTAATCTAAGCATGATGAACTGTGCACTAGAACTTTATTTAAGTAAAGCACTAAACAATACCTAGAAACAAGGTATTCTAATTTCTTGACGAGGAAAGAAGCTGCATCTTCTGGTGTCCCGCTAAAGTCAATATTAAAAACTTCAATTGCTAGGGAAAGTGCAGCAGCTATTGCAATTGCTGGTGCACCACGGACCACCATATCCCTTATTGCAGTCCTAAAAACAAGAGCACACTTGTAAATGAAGGGTTAGATATCAAGCTTAAAGAGAAAAAGAACAGGAGGTCACAATATTTCTTTGTTGAGTCCTGAAAGAGCTAAATTTTATTAAAGAAAAATTGGATGGCACCAATTTCACATACTCATTTCACTATTCAGTTACGTTACAAAGAGATATGCAAAGGAAGAGGTCAATGCTACATAGATACATGTTACTCAACAATAATAAAAATATATAGATTCTCTAATATCTAGATTGTTTACATATTTGAAGAGCATGCCATAAGTAAAAACCTATAGTCTGAGGATGCAAATAACTCAACGTAAAGTACATATATAGGCAGCTTCAGAATTAACAAAAAATTCAGTGAAGTATCTGAATTCTGAAGAATTCAGATATGAAACAGTGAATCATGTCTATTAACTAATTCCATCCATCCATACTACCAACAAGGACACGATAAATTCCTTGTTTATTCAACACAACAAGTCTAGTTTCTCAAAACTAAGCAGGCTGGATTAGTCACCTTTAGTAGATCATTTCTATTGTCCTAAGTCCCAACCATTCAATAAAACAGCCTATTCTATTCTTCAATCAAAGTACCAAGCGATCACTCAACAGACACTAAGGAGGGATTACAATCAAATGATTTTTAGTGGAGAAAAAACATAGACCAAACTGCATTAAAAACTAAAGCCAGTTAAATTTCAACATTTTACATCTGCAGTAACAAGATTATAAATCGTTGAAACTATCGACCTAAAGAAAATCAACTCAAAAGAACTCCGGAACTTGTCAGTTAAAAAATTTACTTATGGAAACTTAACAATTCACAAGTGAGAAGAAGCACATTCCTATGAACTAATGAACGCACCGTTATTCGTTATTTCTAAAGCTAAAACGCGTGACCAAAGACGGAATGATACACTTTATGCTGACACGATAACTCTGCTTAGTTTACAGACACTAGTAAGTTCATCACATCGAAATGACAAAAATCAAAAATAAAAATAAAAAAACCCAAACTTTAGTTAAAAGAAACCGATTTTCATTTAAAAAAAAAAAAAGAGGGGAAAGCGCCATTAAATAAAAATAATAATAATAATAATAATAATAATAAGAGGAAGAAGATCGAGCTCACCATCCATCAGAGGAATCCTTGATATCCAAGTACACAGTTTCGAGGGGAAGCCTTGTCTGAGCAAAGCCACGTCAGATCGGGTTAATGAGCGCGCAGGACGGCCAAAGATTCCAAATTTCGATGAGTAACAGAGAGGGAGTTTGATCTCAAACCTGATCGAGAAGGCGAAGGGATCCCCGCTCGTAGCAGATGGACTGCAGAGTGCCGGGGGAGGACCCGTTAATCACGGCCGCCATCCTCGTGAGGGAAGAAACACCCCACCGCCTTCACCGTTCGAGGGTCGAGGAAGCGGCGATACGGCATTCCGCAGAAGCCGGGCCCGAGTGGAGTATTTAATGCCTTAAGTTTCGTGCTGGATATGCTCTCTTGGTCCGATCACGGCCGTCGAATTAATACCTGCGACCGCAGTTGATGAGAAAGTGTTTGTCCATTGGGACAATTTTCTCAATGCCCCCAAATACTTGACTATTTTTCATGATTCTCTTTAAATTATTATCACGTGATCTAGAAGTCACGGTTTTAAATTTCTAAAACAATCTCTCGGACTATTTTTGTTCCTTACATTTTATTAATATTTAAAGGCAAAAAAAATCACTTTTTATTCGTATTATCAATTTAATCTTGTCTGTTATTTAATTTCTAAAATATCCTCTCTATTGTTTATCTTAAAATTATTTTATATAAAAGAGTACCTTTTGAATTTACTTTATAAAAAACAATTCCAGTGGAACACAATTTTGACAAAGCTAAGTTAGAATAACTTCAAATTGGAGCTACATAATTAAAATCACTTCAGGCTAGGAATGTTCTTTCGCACTTAAAAAATAACTAAATTTAACAATTAAAAATTTGGTCGCTAATCAGTCGCTAACTATAATTAATGATCAAAATTTTTGGTCACTAGTATTTTGGTTACCAACCTCGTTTAGCACTAATTAGCGATGATAATTAGTTTCCGTCGCTAAAGTTAGCGATGAGATTAAACGTCTGTCGCTAAATATAATGACGAAATTAAATATCTGCTTTTAATGATGAAAAATTTTATTCCTATCACTAAATTAGTGATAGAAACAAATTTTCCGTTACTAAAATAGGGATGAAAATAAATTCTTCTTCATTAAATTAGAGACAAAAATAAATTTTTCATCACTAATTTTAAGTAAAATTTTAACAAAACCTCTTCTAATTGAGCTTTCGATATTGTTTACATACAATAACAACATTAAACATCAACTATTACATCTAATGATATAAGAATTTAAAGTTAAGCTAGATATACACAAAACTAAAATTATTTATCAGAAAAATGCATAAACTCATAAATATATATTTAACATATTTTAAAAAATATATGTAACTTAATAAGAGTTTAGATATTTTTATTGATGGTGATAAAACATATCTTTATCTATATTCTTCCTGAAAATATATGATATAATTATATATTATATAATAGCAAAATTAATAAAATCACTTTAAATATTTATGGGTGATAAATATAAAACACATATCTATATATATATAAAAACAGAAAAGCCTTCCCAAAAATTTTCCCGCCTAAATATAAAAAC
>JBBPFQ010873825.1:0-12006 GCA_037974815.1 Kaempferia elegans
TTAATCTTTTTCTTCTTCTCTTTTTTGTAGTCCTGTTTGCATTCATAGCCTATTGAGATCAAGTCGCGCGATGCTTCAGCTGCACCCGCGACCAACTCACGCGACCATTGTTGTGGTTGCTGCCGCATGACCAAAGCATGGTGCAATCACGGTCATCGCCTCCAAAGCATCGCATGGCCACTGCTGTAGCCACTGTCGCGGGTGCTACCATGCGACCAAAGCATTGCGCAACTACCACCTTGGTTTTGTGTGGTTAATTACTTGATTTTGTTGGACTGTGACTAGATTTTGTTATTTTTTTTATCACAATTTGTAAAATGTCTTTAATAAAATTTTATATTGTACTTGGTAGATAGAGATGTTGCCAAGGCCGAAAAGTAGTAATGAGTTAAATTGAAATTATTATTATTTCTTATTGTACTCCATTTGATCAATTTTTCTCAAATAGGCACATTGTTATTGCACTCTAGGCCCTTGGTGAAGTGTAGTCATCGACATGACCGCCCTTGGCGCACAACTGCCATGACTAGATCGATGTGTCCTCCATGCTAGTGTACCTTATGAGTTACGTCAACACCGCTCGGCAAGCAACTATGGATTGAGATCCTGTGTGAGACGCTCAAGCAATGCCTTACATTAGCTTAAATGTAGGAAAAGGTGAGATGGTAAAATGCTTGCGCGCTAAGTGATCTCGGATCGTTTGTACAGTGTCCTCGGTGGACTTGACCAACTTAGCCAACTTGGGATCAATCTAGTTCTCCTTTAAGTTCTAGATTCATCCCTGACGACACCCAAGTCATATGCCGGGATTGGTTTCGGCGTTGGCTAGGTGTCACATCCAATGTAGACGGTCTTGTCAGGAATAGTTATGAACTGTAGAGTATGACAACTGCTATTGTCAAGATATTGATCGAAATCTTTGCTAGAGTGGGCGGCTTTGTGCCAGTGTTGGATCGAGAGAGTTTGTCTGGATAGGTCCGGAGAGAATGTTCTCATCTACAAGCCGGGTGGACTGACTGATCTGACCAACCCAAGTGGTTCCCTTGGGGTACCTCAATATTTTTCTTTTACAAATTAAAATCGGTTGAATTGTTCAATGGAAAACCCTATTTAGTTGACCACGAAGCCAAAAGTCTTAGTTGAAACCGTAAACGACTCCTCTACTCTTAAAAACTAGAATAAATGGAAGACGATCAATTATGTGCATGCCCACGGCTCACGACTAAAGCATACATGTGCGTGAAATTTAAGCAGATAATAACAAACAATGTTGACCACGAAAGTCGCATCGATTTAGAAAAAAATATAAAAGAAAAAAATAAAAAGAAAGTCGCATCAGTGATGAATGCTTTTACTAACCAACCATTCATAAACCTCAGAGACAAATTATTTACGCCAGTACGCTGTTTTCCTCTCTGACTCTAATTTGAGCTCGTCAACGGGCGGTAACTTTCCTCCCACCAACAGCTGCTACGTTATTGAGCTTGTTACGAAGACAAACCTTCTGTTAATGACATTTTTTTTTATCATTTTTCCGACAAGGTGGAGTAAGTTAACTCGATTATGGAGTCCCGTCAAACAAGTCGATCCGGAGGAGGCGTCGAGCTCCGCGACCGGTTCGCTGGAAGCTTCGTGCTCCACCGGCAGCGGATGGGTCCGCGCGTGGGCCCGTAACGCGCCGGTTGTTAGTGGCATTTCCGTCATTCTGATGTCCCGTCTTCGGGGGGTTCATTATTTTAAAACGCACAAAAAATGGCTGAGATGCGTTTTCATTGAAGTCTCTCGCCTGCTGAAACCCCACTTGCTCACAGGAAAGAACTCGCCTCCCGCGTCCATCTCTCTGCCGCTGGTGTCCTGTGTCGTCTCGATCTCGACCTTTCGATCCGCTTCGAAATTCGACGTGCCTTTACGGTTATTTTAGTAAGCTTGACCTTGTTTGATGCGTGATTTGAGGTCCTTCGGCGTCTCCGTCCCCGGTCCGGCGCTGGGAGGGGCGTTTCGGGATCTCCCAGGCATGGGAGGCTACGATTCGGACCCGAGGAGTTATCTATATGGTGGAAGGGGCCATCCTCCGCCGCCGTGGATCCCTGCTCTCGAGGGCGGCGGCAGAGCCGGGGACCTGGTGGATGGGTTTTCTGGGTTGGTCTTGGGCGACGGTCAGAATGAGGCTGTGCGTCAAATCAAAAAGGCAGTGGAGGATGCAGAGAGCACCATCAAGCAACAGGTCAGCTGCTCGCTTTCTGATTTCACTGGAATCACGATTTTTTATTTAGGCTTAGCTTAAGAGGAAGTGAGTAAATAGTTTTCCCATGTTTTACCGTTGGCTGGCAACCTTTATCCGTAGGCCGGCTATGACGGACTATTCGCCATGGTCGGAGTTAAGAGGAAGTGAGTACCGTAGTTATTTGTGATTGCTTAATTCTTTAATCTGATCACGTAACTTGATGCTATACCAACACCATTATGTTATTCTTCACGTGGTTGAGTGTGACTGTTTTAGATCCTTCAATTCATCATTTCATCGTGTACACAAAGCTTATTGATCGAGGCACCGTGCTTATCTGGAAAATCATGTGAGGATGGTTTTAATCCTCTTTAGAACGAACTATTGATACGTGGAAAATTTTAGACCGCGACGATACATTTACCACAACTGTGTTTTGGCTGATGTCTCTCGCCTCTGAAAAACAAAATCTCAGTTGAAGAAATCTCGTGCAGATTGCCTCGAATTTGTGTTTGAGTTGCTAAGTCTTTTGAAGGAGGCCAAGGAACCTTTTTTTTTCTTCTTTCTTAACCAATAGGCGTTTTGGTAACATCTGCTGATGCTTTGCTCTGACAGCGTGTTGGACATGGGACAAAGAACTAAGCCTTAATCTTCTTCTCAGAATCAATCTTAGATCTTCTTCTCCATTCATAATATTAACCATTCTTATGATATATTGATTATCTATAAGTCATCAATTACTAGCAAAGAGTAAATACTGTTGCAAATAAGGTACTATCTTCCTTTTGCAGTGTTCCTGATTTTCGCAATTCTGAGTAAGACCTGAATTGACTGAATCGATTTTTAGATCATACTAGGATATTTAACTTATTGTTTAAGCTAGTCTCAATTGAAACTGAATTTTGGAAATAACTTAAATTGATGTATACATGGTGAAATAATGCTACTGTAATTGAAAACCTACTCTAGGAAGACACATGCCCATTATTGAGATTGTATAAACATCATGGATAGTTAGTATTAACATTTGAGGTTGATGAGTTTGTACAATAAAGGTGGAAATCCACATGCATAAATTGTTATCGAATCCCATGCCAAAGTGTCACATATCTTGTTTCCTATTTTATTTAAATACATTATGCCTGGAATAAGGCCATAAGGTTTCAATATATAGATAAACTTGCTGTTCTTCTACATTACTGGAAGATACTTCTAAGCGGAAGACTATGATGAACCTTTTTATTTGCTAAAAGGATTGCAGGCACTGAGTTCTACTTACCTAACTTTGCTTCATCGAATTTACCTAGGATTGACAATTGAAATGTTTGGTAGCTTTTACATTTCATCAGTGGAAGCTCTTTACTTAGGTTAAGATCAAGCAACTTTTGAGAACCTTATTAATGGATGGCTGATAAGGTGCTATTTAATCTTTTCAGTAGCTTTGATTTTCTTATATATGTTTGATTGGAGACATGATGTCGTCTTGGTAAAATTTTGTAAACTTGTGAGTAAATAAATATTCCGCAGCTATTAGCAAATCATTGAACATCCCAACAATTTATGTTAACATGGTTCCCTTTCATTCCCACCCAATTATTCGGACTAGTTAATTTAAATACTAACATGGTTTCATGTTGTTCCCATCGAAACATTTGTGCACCCCAAATATCATATTACTATTTAGTCTTGTTATTCCAAATGGAGTTCTTTGGTCCAGAATGCTTAAATTCAAGTTAATAATAATAGACTCATCTAAGTCCATAAACACTAATTCCATTAGCCTCTAGTCTTCATTTGGGATTAAATTAAACCATCCTATTCGTATGGCATAATTGTGCGTGCTGGTCATTTTTTATGTGTTAGTCTCTCATACACACAAATGGTGGCAGTTCAACTCCTAAATAGAGAAACACAAAAATCATTTTGTATTTGTATTTGACTAGCATGTTCTACTAACCTTGTAAAACATTTGTAAATTTGTCTGTTATTTATTGATTGTTAAGATATTGTTAGCAATAAGAGCAATAAAAAACTTCTTTGACTAACTGGTACTGTATCTTGCAGTTGGAAGCGAACAACCTATTAAAGAATGAGCTCTTGGAAAAAACACGAGAATTGGAAAAATATGTAAGCACTCTAAAGTCTAAATTACAATGCTATCCAAGTTTATCATGCCAATTGTTTCTTGGTTTATAGTTCTTTTGAAGAGTTCAAGCTTTAGTATTTGCTTGCTATGAATCTGGGATCAATTTTAGTGCTTCAGGATTATGGGAGATAAGTCTTAGACTTGTGATAGTGAGTACAGGTGTTAACTTTAATTAGAACCATTAACCATAAATTAGTAAGGTGAATTTTTCGTAAATTATGCCCAATCTCAGTATGCCCGAGGGGATTGAAATCTATAACATTAATCTAAAAGAGAGTTTATTTATTGTTATCTAAAGACCAAAGCAATTCATCTCTAAGGTTACAAAAATGACATCTTCCACATTGAAGTTGATCTTATTAGCAACACTGCACTAACTAGGTGAAGGTCTATGGAACTGTCTGAATGGACCAAGTGTGATTTGACAATGACGTACATTTGGTCTCATTTTAACAAAGATAAGCACATTTCCTTGCTACTTTGGTTACTGTTCATGAACCTCATGCTATCAGGAAACAAACTTCTATTTGTCAATGGCAACAATCATCATAACAAGGAAATAATTTCTGAAATGTCTTTGTTCATAAGAGAAGATATTGAAATATTATCATGTTTAGATGCAACCAGAAGGTCCAGAACATCAGCGGTGACAACTACTAACTAAATAGCTGTCCAAGTAATTAACCTCATTGTTTTACTGAAGTTTCAGGCTAAACCAAATTGTGTTGCTTATGTTGTTATAGAATAGTTGTAGCCATATTATATTAAGATGCAAATAATTATGGTCCCTCTTCTATTGTTGTCATATTTATGTATATTCCTGTATATGCTGTGTGATCTTCTGTAAAGAAATGAAGAATTTTCTGGAAATGTAGGAATGGAGATTACATTTGGCTGATATCATTTGTTCTTGTTTCAGTTAGATATATTGTATCTTTGTAGAGTGAATGTTCACACTTCATGATTTTTTTTTTATCATTTCACTTGTGCTTGTTACTGTAATTTTTATAGAACCTTGTAAAAATCACTTCTATACAATTGATGCCATTTGAATCTAATTTGAGTAGCCTGTACAGATATGACCTATTTCTTTTTTTTTGTCAGAGGTCAGAAATTAAATCTTTAAGGCCTTCTGAGATATCTGCAAATGACCATTTGGATGCCTACAAAACTAGTTATTCTAATTCTTCAGCGGGGCATGAAGCAGAGAGGAGATGGGTAGAAAATCATTCACCTTTGAATCCTCAAGGCATGCTTGTGCTTCATCAGAATGGAGTTGCTGGAAGGGAGGAACATCATGGAGAATCTGGCACAGCTAGTCAGCAGTATTTTGAAAACAAGGTTAAAGGTGACATGAGAAAAATTCCAGGAGTAAATTCTAGTTATTCATCACAATACTCAATTCCATCCTCCCAATCCTTGTCTCCAAGCAGGTACGTAAAACATGAACTTCTGATATCATATCTATCTAGAATCAGCTTAATGTGAAGCCATATGCCATAAGTAGTCATTTCATGATCCTCATAGGCATAAAAAAGAGGGAGAACAAGATCAGAGATTGGGTTCAGCTGGAAATGGTCTTGTACCAGTGTCTGATCTCAATTCAAATATTCTCTGGAAGCAGGTACTTTCAAAGTTTCAGTTGCTTTAAATTGTCAATTTTCTAGCAATTCAGATTTCCACTTGTTTCTAAATAGTAAAATCTATATTTCAAGGAACTTATGGTCAAGGTTAGAGAACATGAAGAAGAGATTGCACAGTTAAGACAGCACCTTGCTGATTATTCAGTTAAGGTTAGAAGAGCTCGTCAAGAATCTGCGAACTTCCTTTTGGTTGTCCATCTGTTGAACTAAACCATAATTTCTAAACTGTAATAGGAAGCACGAATATGCAATGAAAAATATGTCCTAGACAAAAGGATTGCTTATATGCGAATGGTGAGCAAGCTCATCAGTTTACTTGCAAGCTTTGCCTTTGTAAAAGTTTCTGACTACTAATCATGCAAGGCATCTCAAAATGAATTTTGCAGGCATTTGATCAGCAACAGCAGGACTTGGTTGATGCTACATCAAAAGCTATTTCTTATAGACAAGATATTATAGAGGAAAATATCCGTCTGACATACGCATTGCAAGTACTATTCTTTGTTTATTCTTGAGCTCACTCAATATGTGATATGTGGAATTTTAAAATTTGAATTTATGCACAGGTTTGACTGGCTACTATATTTTTGCTAATTTATAAATAAATAGGAAGTGGTTTTTCATTGTCCCATCATTGCTTTGGTAAAGTATCTTGAGTTTGAGTTGGATCAGTTTGATTGGATTTAGGATTTTACCATGTTTACTTGACCTGGATTCAAATCAAATCGGATTGGCCGACACCAGATAACTTGCTAGAAGAGCAACCCATTCCATCATTGCTAAACAGATTTACTGTTCACCCAACCATTCTAGATAAGAATGCCCAGTTTTTTCGAGAGAATTAGTCAATATCATTTGCTCATAGTTTGACCCACCAACACTGCCTTTTCTTAGATGCTATTACATTTTCAAATGAATGGCTTTTTTTTTTTCTTTTCCTCTTGGACTATTTTGTTACAGTTGTTATCTATTTGTATCATGCTCAGGACTTCATGTTTCCTTTTGTATTCTCTCTATAGGCAGCTAATACAGAAAGGTCAACATTTATTGCTTCTTTAGTGCCCCTTCTCTCAGAACATGATCTTCAGCCTTCCGTGGTTGATGCTCATTCGATCATCAGTACACTTAAGGTTGGTATATTTGTATTCCAGATATATGCCAGTGCTATTAACAATCTATCATTTGTCATTGCTAATACCTCTAACTTTGTATATAATGTAAACTTATGTTGTGCCTGCCTCATGTTCTTAATTGGACATCCTTTTCCAATTTCTCTCCATTTTTTTTCTGCAGTGTTCCCCCCGCAGGAAATAGTTTCACTGTCCTTACTTGCATGGTCCTTTTTTTCCCCTTCATAATGGAAGCCCACAATTTGTCACTTATCAATGGAGCAAACTGACATTTTACCTTTTCCCTTATAATTTTCTAACTTTCTGTATCCTATGATTCATCTATTGTAGGTTTTGTTTACACACATGCAGCAGAAACTCATCATTGCTGAGGTACACTATTCGGTTTACAGTGTTTTTGCATTCCTCTTGAAACTAGATATTGACTTCTCTGGATGTTCTTTTCTTATTTTTGTATTGATATAAACTAAGTGTTTAGTCATAAAAGTATCATGTGTTAAGAATTCATATATTTATATCCACATGGTTATTATGCCATCCATCATAATGATCCAATTATATCTTGGTAACACTACAACTAAAAGTAGTATTAAAGGGTTTTTTTAATCCACCTCAGGACTGTAGGTTCTTTGTGTATTTACGCAATTGAAAAGCCATTTCACAGGGAGGGGAATGAAAAGGATCCAAGTTCATCCTTTCCTCCATTTGCATATGTTCTCTCTTGGAGTTATAATGATTTCAAATTCCCTCTTCTCTCTTCATTTCTCCCCTCTTAGAATAGATGATGAAACCCTAACATCACTTTTGTCTATGATTCTTTTCATTTTAATTACAAAGGATAAGTTAATGGATTTCACTTCCAACATCCTCTTTCTCTCAAGTTGGTGTCAACTTCTATCTGATGTGTTTTTATCTCTCCTACTAAGATTGTAATTTACCTAATCTCTTTCCAGGATTAACTCCTCATCACATGAGTAGATATTCGAGCCTTAATCCTGCTCTCGGATTTGCAATCTTTCCAATTTGTGACATCATATATGCAAATTTAGAAATCCCAATGCATCTCCAGTCAATGGGGAGTTAATTCTTCGAAAATCATTGTGTCAATTCTGGACTGGATTATCCGTTGTCAGAAATTCTTGATGCTGTGTCAATATTGCATCTTTGTCATCTTTATTAAGTGTCTTATAAATTTTGTTATTATATTTGGACCTTTTTTATTGTCTAACAGGCTAACATTGATATGCCCTAGCAGCCTAATTTGAGAGAGTTTGTCGTGCATTGGAGCTATTAGTTTTATCCTAGTGAGGTATTATGTTATTAAGTCAGTGCCTTGTACATAAATAGTAACTTGGCCATAATGGTTCACTTTTGAATAGTATGATGCAATTCTATCCCTCTCAATTAAGTTTGTTTCTTTTTGTCAAAAGATAAAATGTTATTGATTTAGATATTTACAAAAGTAGCTTGCTTGTTCACTGGCCATATACAACTAAAAACTGCATCCACCTATATCATTATCCATCTCAGAATTCAAAAAGCTCTTAAAAGTCTGTTCTTCTATACAAAACAATTCCAATAAAATGTCACTGTATATCAAGATAAAACTATCTAATTACCAAAGGCATGCATACTTCACTTTTTCCCATTTCAAGGACCGATTGATTGCCTTTGCTGATGTCAACACTGACCCTATAGCTGCTATTTTATTTCAGAGCTTGCTCGTTGTTTGTTAATCTTACCGTAGATAATCGTGTATATATGTTCTAGGCATCAACAGCTTTGTTGATTTCTCCAACTGAGAAAACAAATTCCAAGGAGGAGAATTAATATTGATTGAGTTTAACCTCCAAATGCTTTCATGTAGTTCTTGCAATATTTGAGACTCCCACTAATGCAATGGAATTAGAGTATATTTTCCATTGTTATAGCCCAGTACTATAGCTTCCTTCAGACCCATAAGAATTGCTTTTGACTGATGGCGCATAATAGGAATTGCAAACAGGTTTAATACTAAAAATGAAATTTTATGAATTGTTCCATCTAAGTATTGCTGCTCTGATGAGATTTTATTTAAATTCATCTATAATGAAGGTCTAACTTGGGAAAAAAACCTGCCTCACATAAGATTGCCTCTGCAGGAAAAGCTAAAAGAATCGCAATATCAAATAACTCCATGGTACTTGGATGCATCAAATGCAGACTTTCCTGCACAGTCACCTTCCCATCCAGTGGGTGTACAAGTGTCTGTTTCAGTATGTTGAGTTTTTTTTTTTAATTATTTTTTCTTATTTTGTATCCACTTCTAATTTGCTAAATCTACATTCTTATAAGAAAAAGAATGATTTGGAGATTGTGTCTCAGCCATTGAATCCACATGCCAAGTCTCCAATATCTTCTCCTAATTTACAAACAAGACCTGATCGGGAGACTGTTGGGAACCAAAACCAACAAGTTGATCCAAGCAGCATTCCTGCAAAGAATGAAATAAGCACTCCTTTCATGAGGTCAGAAGTGATATCATCCTTTGCTAGCGTAGTTATCTTGGAGTATCATTTTATGCTTAGCAAAGTTCTGAAGATGTAACAATGTAAGATTGAACTCAGCTGTTAGTTTAAAAAAAAAAAATTTCCTTCTCAGAAACCTTTCGGATGTAGAGAAACCTCTTGCAATAGTCTTTTTTTACAAATTGAGAACTTAGTCGCTGAGTTACAAATGACATCAATGATTGCAATTGCAACTACTTTATCATGATATGATGCAACAAAGTATTTGGAGAAAACAAAATACTATCACTTTGTACAATAAATTTTGTAAGAAACATCTACAGTCTGATTCTTGTGGTTGAGTTGTACTAGGCAGTAGTGATTTGGGATATTGATGAATAGAGCTAATATTTGGTTGGGGTATCATGATACGTAGTGGTTTATTCACTTGTTGCCCAATTTTCTCCATATTTATTTAATATACAGGATGGTTGCTACTTCTATTTCTCTAAAATCTTGGCATGATACAGTGGATATCCTTTTAGATGAAAAATTTCATTTTATTTTACTTAATCAGAGATATTTTAATTTTATTAAATGCATGAATTATTCTTTGTTTACTGCCTTGCAACTCGCTCAGGTGTTATTTGAGTATTTCAGGGATCACAGAGCCCAGGATGCTTCAGGTCAAATAAATGCTTCACGTCTTAGTTTTGAGTCTACAAGTCAAAATCCATCTTTCAAGGATCCTGGTGGAAGTTCCCGAACTGACGATCCAGCGACAGTTGCTAATCATGGAAAAGAGTCTTCTGTTCATTGGGCTCCTAGAAGCTCACCTTATTTAACTACAGGACAGGATGAACAAAATGTGTATCCTTACCTTCCTACAGTCCTGGAGGAACCTGGTTCTTCATTCTCTGAGGGTGAGAAACTAATTTGATATATGTGATTATCTTCTTAAGATTCTAGTTGATGTTGTAACTCATTATTGATATTGTTGATCAAGGGAATTTCTTATAAATTTGTCAAATTTGTAGCAGACGATGATCCCTTGCCGGCGATAGATGGTCTTCAAATTTCAGGTGATGCCTATCCTGGAAAGGAACTTCTCGCAAGTGGTTATTCAATCAATGGAACAACTACTTGTAATTTCGAGGTACACATTGATTCTTTTATATTGTAGTGGGTACGCATTGACTACCCCATAACATGTAGCAGTATTTTATGTTGGGATTAATGAATTACAAATTTAGCTCTATCAGTGATATTGATTCTTTTATTTTGTAGTGGGTACGTTATTTAGAAGATGGATCAGTAAAGTTTATTGAAGGTAGTATTCCTAGCTTTGTTAAATGTGGTTGTCTTTTTTTTTTTTTTCCCCAAGAATTTATAACTCAGGAAACCTTTGTCTCTCTATACTTCTCTCATGGTAGGTGCAAAACAACCCAAATATTTAGTTACTGCTGATGATGTAGACTCATATCTTGCTATTGAAGTCCAACCCCTAGATGACAGGAAGCGGAAGGTTATTTCTTCTATCCAATCTTCCCCCTGCAAATTTAGTATTAACTTATGATCTAATAACCATCAAGAAAATGAGTCTGAACTTTAACTGCTGCCTGAATTTATTGTTCGTTCACTAGTTCAAAGTTGTGGGAAAAATGGTGAACTTTTGGGCTTATGTCTTTTACATAGTTAGGTAAATGGAGTGACCCAACGTGTGGTTCAATGCAATTAGATTTCATACATATGTGATGCATATAGTTAAGTATGTTGATTAGCTCAAAGTCAAATACTAGTGACAAATCAAAAATAAAAAAGTGAAATACTAGCTATCTCTTGTGTGTCTATGCTTCGTTTTGATTCCCTTTAGCTCGTTGAGAGTGTTTCCTTCGTGGTTTGAAATCTTGTATGGTCAAAACATATCATTCCAATAAATCACCAAAACTCAATACGAAAGTTCAAAATTTCGAGTTGTGTCATAGTTTTGGTTTTGACAAGAAAGATATTGTTCCAGCATCGTGCCAACGCTATGATGCATGGTGCTAGTTTTAGATTGGAGGTTGAAGGAGAAAGGAGATAAATCAAAGGAAGGAGATATTGTCTTTGCTAAAGTGGTATCGAGTTTTGATAATTTACTGGAATGATATATTCGATTGTCTTTCTTGGCATGACACAAAATTTAAAATCATGCTCGGCACAAACTCCTTCCTATGCTTTATCTCCTTCCTTCTTCAACTTTAATTCATTAGCGGCACTATGCATCAAAGCATCGACATGATACCAAAACAGTGTCTGAAACGCCCCGAGGAGTCCCTGCCAGATAAAAATCCGGCAGCATCTCCCCTGTACCGGTGACAATATGAATCCTGAGTAC
>JBBPFQ010874036.1:0-12005 GCA_037974815.1 Kaempferia elegans
GACCTCCCGCTTACTAAACGGGTGCTCTAACCAACTGAGCTATGAAAGCAATTATTATTCAAAAGACATATATTTTATATAATTAATTATATTAAATAGTCGTGTCACCAAATTTTGTCTCCCTATTTCGAACACCAAATTTGACCTCTGTCTGTCGCTCCTCTCGCTCTTCCGGCGAAATCACCTTCTCCTGCAGGGCGATTAGATCTCTTTCTGTTTGATTTCGTCGATCGCGGTGAAGTATCGTCCGATTTCTCTACGAGATCGACGGTAAAAGACGCGTAGGAGCAGCGGAAGTCTAGGGTTCCTCGTTCGAGAATCTTCCTGCGGCATGGTTCTGTCGTCGGACTCCAGCAAGCGCCGAGCTGGTTTCACCCCGCACCCGGCTCCTTCCCCTCCGAAGGTGAAGTTGGAAGTGGAGGAGTCCTTGGACGACGAGCGCGCCCCTCTCCACAAGAGATCCAGGGACGCGAGCACTTCGTGTCAGAAGGTAGATGAGTCACTTGTCTTTCAAATCAAAATTGTTGGTATTTTGAATATTTATTTTGATTCGAATCTCATGATCCGGAGAAAAAGCCCAATTTTTTTTTCTTTCTTTTATTCTCCCTCTTGGAACATCTGCCAAGAATTAATCTGTAGCGTTTGAAAAGAGGTCATTCCAGCTTCTGATACTACCTCGGTGCAGGCTCTGTACAACAATGTGCTTGGGGAACCTGGACCGCTGGGTCTCCGTCTAAGGAAGAGTCCGTCTCTTGCTGATTTGATTCAGATGAGGCTTTCTCAGGCAAAGGCATGTAGCACTTCTCGCGCCACTAACTATAACAGCTCGGAAGTTGGTGATGCTAATGAATCAAAGTCCTCAGCTGCTTCGAGCTCAACTAGCAAGATCAAAGCTTCGAATTTTCCTGCATCATATTTGAAGATTGGAACATGGGAGGTGCGGATTTTATTAAGGAAAATTTTGGTGTTTTACGTAAATGATGCAACTCTCCTCTTCTGTCATCAAAGATCTTGTCTATGCATTATTCTAGTGCTCTATTCTTGTATTTCCAATCTATTCAATCGTTCTGTTTTACACAAAAATTACTTGTTCGTTCTTTTGTTCCTATTTGTGTTCATATCTCTCTCTGAGATGGTCCGAGAAATCTGATGACTGGTTTTACTTGCCTTTATTCTTTATGTTTCATCTGCAATTCTTAGCATGTAATCTAACATAGGAATATAGTGCATTTCAAGTAAATGTATTTCCATGTCGAGGGTGCATTACATGGATGCTTGATGCTGAATTAGTACATCTTAATTTTTTTATCTTTTTGTGAAGTAATCCTTTACCAAAATGGTTGAGTTTGTGGAAAGTTCACCATGTTCTATTGGCAAACAGTGCATTTCTAGATACGAAGGTGATCTAGTGGCAAAGTGCTACTTTGCTAAACATAAACTTGTATGGGAAGTTCTTGGAGGTGGCTTGAAGAGTAAGATCGAGTTTCACTGGTCCGACATTGCCACCATTAAGGCAACATTTTCTGAAGGTGTCAATGGGACTTTGGAAATTGTGGTAGGATTTGTTCACCCCTCAATTTTTCTTGGTTGTATGATGGCCATTTCCTCTTGGTAACAAGTTAGCAATTTTTTATAGTTAGCAAGACCACCTCTTTTTTTCCGCGAGACTGATCCCCAACCAAGGAAGCATACACTATGGCAAGCGACTCAGGATTTTACCAATGGCCAAGCAAGCATACACAGGTACATGTAATTTGTATTTTTCTCATCTCACCGAGATTGACCTCTTGTTGCTCTTGATGCTTAACTAGGAACTAACCTAGGCCTTTGGGTCGGTAGTATGGTTTAATTTTTGGATAAAAGATAATCAATTTTTTTCTTTGTTAAATATTCTTCTGAGAGCCTTTTTGGTAGGAAAAATAATTGGAGTTGTGATCTTCATGAATTGATGTTTTGATGGTGGATTTCATTGAGAAAGAACTGACCTCTATTGTCAATTTTCTGGATTTGGAAACCACACCTGTTTATTACAAATGCACAAGATTTTTATCATCTATTATAGGCCATATTGCATATTCCTCTCAATATTCATATGAAGTACTCTTTTGCATATACACACATTCTTATGCAATCACATCTTCAATTGACTTATTCGATCAAGTTATTTTATTGTGGGGTTAGGTTAGATCAGATCAGTTGGAAGAAGATTAACCATTGAGTTGATAATGTTTAAGTAATTGAAATATAAAACAAAAACAATAACATGAGAAGAGATTTCTTTACAAAATGGGATGTGATAAATGGGAGGAAATAGATTTTCAATTGCTGCGCCATTCAGCAGAATTCGTTAATCAGAGTTCATAATTTTTTTCGACATTGATAAGTAACTGAAAGAAATTTTGTGCATCTTGGTTATAATTTTTGAATTTGTAAGTTTTGATTTAGCTCTTAACAATTAACAAATTTGTTTAAAATATATCTTTTCTGCATATAATTAATAATAATATTTTTTTATGATGATCTGTAACATAAAATATATTCTGTGTGGTTACCCAATTTCATGTTGTGTCCTTTGACTTTACAACTCGAAAATAGATTACTTTGGGCTTCAGATATTAGAGCATAATTTGATCAAACATATTTAAATTAAGTTTGGTGAGATATAACAGATGTTGCTAACATATTCCAATGTTGCTGAAGGTATATGTTTGCCTCCTATCTCAAATTGTTTGAAACATAGATAAATCTGAATTTTCATACTAGGAGCTTCCATAGATTATATGCTAATTGACTCGTACCTTTATTTATAATGTTGTGAAATATAAATACGCTAACTGAAGGTTTTTTTTTTTTTTTGTTAACTTCTTTTCTACTGCATAAAACGTTAGTTTTTAGTTTTGGATACAGTAAAGTTACTGATGTGTTACTGCTGTTAGTAATGTTGCAGTATTTCTCTTTTTTCTGGTTGAAAACCATATGCAAATCGACCTGTTCTGTTTTATCATCATTGTAACTTTATCTAGATGGATGCTGCAGGAGGCATCTCCTTCAATGTTCGCAAACTTTGTTGAGCAAGAATTTTGAGAAACTTATCGACTGTGATCCACGTTTGAAGCTCCTCAGTCAGCAACCAGATACAATATTAGAATCTCCTTACTTTGACCCTCAGTTCTCTGTTTACGAGGATCAAGATGATTCTAATCATTTTCAAGATGTTATTAAAGATGATTGTGGAACCACTTTCTCAGGCTTTTGTGAACCTGGTTCCCCTTGCGCAACTTCTTCGATCTCCAATAAGACTGAAACGCGGGATTCTTTTGGAAGAACTCCTGATTTTGACTCGCAAGACACTCCTTCACCATGCTCAGGTAATAAGATAAGCTCTGGCACTATACTGTCATTACTTTTTGGTAATTCTTCTGTTCTAAGATAAGCCATTGCTATTGAGAATCTTTCAGGTAACGCCTTGATCTTTCTTAATTTTGACACCAACGTCATTGTAGGAATTGAAGCTCGGTCAGGGGAAGAAAATATCGGCAAAGACATGGAATCAAGAATCCAAAACTGGCGGGATCAATTGAAATTGCTTGGAATCAGAGGGTCTATGTCCAAGACCGATCTTGTAAACCACTTAGATCATCACATCTCCGAGCAGATAGCTTCAGGCAACACATCATTGCCTAGCAACACCCTGCCCGACAGAGAGATGCTGGAAGATATAGCACACCATCTTTTCAACGATTCCCAGTCTTCTGCTGCTTCATCAGATGAAAAATCCATCATATCAAGGGTCGACTCCCTTTGGTGCCTGCTCCACAAAGATGCGGCAGCAGGTACAAAGCCAAATTCCGAAGTGAAAGATAGCGATGACACTCAAGCTGGTGCAGGATCTGACGAAGAACTTTATTCAACTCCAGAGGCTGAGCTTGCTGATGGGGCACAACCACCGTTATCGAGAAAAGAATCATATGTGGAGCTTCTGATACTTCCTCGAATAGCCTCGATGCCGCAGTTTTTCAATGTACCTGATGATGCAGAAAAATAACCCAGATAAACCGCCTGCCCTTAATTTTTTGTATATATTAGGGAGGTTTCTGTTTGCTTTCTGTAAGTTCTGAAAGCCTCAACTTTTTAAATATTTTTTTCAATGAATATGAAAAACACAAAGTGTTTATGAGATCCTTTTTGCAACTTAATTTTTTTTTTTTTTGTAAATTTCTTCTAATTTGATGATTATTAAGGTTGCCATGAGACCATTTGAACAGGTTTATTACATTGTTCCATGTGTTACTGAAATAATTAACGGAAAAAACCTTCTTTACATAAGTGATGATGTGATTTGACCTCCAACTAATTAGATGAGCACATTTTGTAGATTTATAAATCCTATTCTAATAATGAGACTCATGAAAAGGAGAAGAATTTAATCAAACCCTGAGCTGGCCGAACAAACCAAGAGGGTCAAGTGGGTTAGCTGCATTAAGCGAGCTAAAGAGAGAGTGGAAGAACACAAACTACAAAAACAGATATATAGGTTGATGGAGCAAGCATAATTCCAACATAATGAATGAGAAAGATCCTTTGTTTATCGTATCAAACAAAAAAAAATGGTCAAAAGAATTAGAAAGATTTGAAGAATGAAATAGATCCTTGCATTTTCCACCGAGTTAAACACATTAAGGTTCAATTACCGTATCCACACCTTTTGAAGATTATGCACACTCAAACATTCAAACACCAGCTTCCAACACAAGACTTTCAGGATTTAAATCATCACTCAAATCAACGTGGGTAATAAGTTTTTTTTTTTCTACAAGTGATCAATCCAACCTAAGTGCAAGCTTCAAGAATCGAAATGCCATAGCCTTTTCCATTGATAATATAAGTAATACATTTCTCCAAATGACTGAAAATCGTGATTGTAAAATATAATGAACAAGCTACATTAATCCTCTATGATACTTGATTAACTTTTCGGCATCTTTAGGCAGCCACTGTGATTCGTTTCCATAATCATGAATGGACTTTTTTCCGCAAGAAGATTCTACTGTCTGCTGCATCCATATTTACATCAGGTTGTTGCATGATCACCTGGATTCTGATTAATAAAACCAAAACACAAAGTACCTGTGTATGAAAAGACACAGTCAATGTTGTGTGGATCGATACCTGATCCAGTGTGATGAGTAGCCAAAACAGCCGATAGAAAAGAAAGATACGAACTTATTGCTACGAATCTCAATTAGTGTCCTATTGCGGCTAAACACTTGCGGAAACTTCTGGAACTGGTTTTTCCTTTTTCTTCGACTGCTCCTGTGTTTTCTGAACAATTGCTTTGTTTGGCATGAGAACCATGAAGATGTTTCTTTCGCTGAAGTTTTTGCTCTCCTCAGTTGCCAACTAAAAGACCAAAAAAAATGGAAATGAGGAGCTGAAAGAAAACTTTTAACAATATGACAGATCGGGGTTTTAGTCCGTGCTCAAAATGAGATGTGCCGGTGGTGCCAATGGCATATTAAGGTGGTGTCAATTGTCACCAATCAGTAGGAACTAAAGAGGGATACACACAAAGAAATGGGAGAGGAACCTCATGGAAAATCTCATTAGCGATCTCCAATTTGTGGAAGCTTCTACCGGAACTCTAGCTAGCAAAAGGACTCACCGATGACCTCCATCTCACTAAAGACTTGTGGGGTGGTAATAGAACCCTAGCTCGCAGAAGCCTTGAGGTAGTGTTGCTGCCCAAGGAAGCCTTGTGAGTTGATGGACTTTTGGTATCATATATACCAAGGAATTGTTGGGGAAACGACATTTGCCTTGTGGTTAGACTTAATTATGTTTTTATGTGTCAACAATATGGTTTAAGTTAGCTGTTTTTTAGGTTTTTGATATGTGCGTTAAGTGTGGAGGTACTTGAGTAGTGCATATAACAATTGTGAAGATCGTGAAGCTTGTTGCTCAAGAGCTTAACTTGGATCCAGTTGGTGCACTTACTTGGGGAGAAGCTCGGTGGACTTGAGAGCTGGAGGCTTGGATTAAGCATAGGTGCTAGTGCTTGTGGAGCTCGTTGCCTCATAGTTGACTTCAATTGAGTTGATGTACTAGAGCTAAGGTGCTTAGATTGAGTGTTAACGTTGGAGCTCATGGAGATCATTGCCTTTCAGCTAGATTGGAATCGGCTGTCATATTGGAGCTTGGGGAGGAGCTCTTGATAATACACACACTTTAAATTTTTATTACATCCATAGGAGAGTCATTGTTAGAGTATCCAAATTTTGGTTGGGATTGTAAGAAGTTTTCCCCATTGTCTCTTCTAAAAGGGTGGAATTAACACCGGATGCATCATACACCATGGAGTAGAAGTGGGGTCCCGGGACCATCTTATATCATTATGTTAGTGTGTCTCATTCATCTCTTTTATTTCCTCTACTATTATAAATTGACACAATCAATCATACACGAGTACACAATTACTAAGATTGTTATGTGCCTTTGTTGTGTGCGATAATTTGCAAATTGAGCTTACTATCTATTCACCTTCCCTGGTCAACCAGCTCACATATGATCCTTGCAAGAGTTTTACACACAGCTCAACAAAGCAGAATAGTTAATTTCACCCCTGCTGATCTGACATGAGTCAGATTTTTAAACATTGCCTTGATGCTTTTGAAGTCTTCCATGACTTAGTTATTTAAGGACGCAATCAAGGGTCAAATAAATGCATCCAGAAGGCAATGCCCTAATGCACAGATACCACAAAATTTCTAGAATGTAGCAAGATTCAAGTGGAAATAACAAAGTAAGAAGTTTAGAAGGAATCATTACCTCCCCGACATCACTTTGAAAGCGTCGGAGCAGTTCAATAGCAATATTCCTGAATTCATTTTCCCTGCCTTTCAAGTTAACAATGATTTTCACCTGAAGGAAATATTGAGGATGAGCTATAGTACATTGTCCTAAGAAGAATTACATAGGATATAAAGAACCTTATCACCATCTTTAAGAAACTTATTGGCAGCTTTTAACCGCACTGAGTAATCATGGGAATCAATATTGTACCTGTAATCAGATTGGTTAATTTCAAGCTACAGCATAACACCTTTAAATGGTAAAACCAGGCAAATGAAATGGGAGGAATTATTGAAGTAAAAACATGACAGGATAAATGAAAATGTGAATAGTTAACCAAAATTACTTGTGAATTAACACATTAGTACTAGTTGTGCATGCTCTCTGATTTTATGCAAATATACAAGTCTGGTAGGAAAATTACAGGTATCAAAGGAAAATTTAATTGAATTACATGATATAGCAAAGTGGCAGCTGCCCCGTTAATAGCAGAACATACAACAAAAGGTCGCATGTCCTCCCAGTTATTAGGATACTACAATGGAACCAAAAATGCCATTAATAATAGTAGCTATGTTCATTATCTCAACTAAAGGTTAAAGAATACATGTGGTTTTCGTGAATCTAAACAAGCAAAAAGATTAATTTTATCCACAGAAAGAAAAAAGGATGGATTCACTTTACCGAGACTGTGCATAATGTAGTTCACTTTAACTATCCTATCAAAAGTTATCGTCCTTGTGAACAAGTTTCTCAGCGTAGTAAGCTTGTGCAAACCAATCAGTGAAAATAAAATTGAATATCTAATAATCAACACCATATGTTGCATAATAAGCAAAACTCCCTTCTAAGTGGATTGAGATTCAAGATGTGGGAGAGATGAATAATAACAAAGTAGAAGAAAAAAAACTTTGATGCCATAGACTACATCATTAAGAACACCATTTCCATAAATAGTTTTAGTATCATTCAATGTCCGCAATCCAAGAAATAGTTGACCTTTTTCAAATAATACAAGTACAAGGAGCCTACAGAAAAAGCAAGTTCAGAATAACATGCAAATACAATTAGAATTTAAATCAATTTCTATCTAGGTTTTAAAAGTGTGGCCCTGACATTCTTAGGAAGGATGTTAATTCTACAAAACAGCAAGAACATGCCAATCCTTAGACCACACAAGCTCAATGAACAGCTTTACACTGAATATGGATGCATAAAAAAAACTTACCATCAAAAGTCTATCAAAGAGTAGAAGCTACAAACCTGATAGTTAGCTCTACAGTCCACCAATTTTTCATAATAACATGTGTGTTTCTAAGTCAAAAACAAATTGATGAAACATACTATGCTTAAAACAGGAAATATAAATCAATATTATATTTGAAAGAAATTGGCTACAAGAAAAAAATGGCCATTTATATGCAAAAGCCATAACCTATAAAGTGTCAAAGTTGATTCACAAAATATACTGTGCATACTTTAGGCAGTTATATCCATTCTCTATATTCAAACTTCCTACTTGTTCACCACTCATTCACGTAGCATAAAGACTATGACGAAGAAAGATGAATTTGGAGACTATAGAGGACTTTATTGCACAACTGAGGAGAATGTGATCCTCTTTATATTTGAGGCCTCACTGTATAAATGGTGAGGTCCTATTCGATGTCCTACTCACCACCTACAACACCAAATGGGCAAAAACTAGATAATTGTCCAAGAACATCTCTAAAGCACAAGGGTGCTTTGAACATTTGATGAACAGAAATAGGCAAGATGTGATATAAGCAACCATAGTTCTCGAGCATTTAGTATTACTTCTCCTAGCAAAGGCACCATTTTTAACATAATAGACTGATAAAAGGGTGTATAAAATTACCAAACAAAAATGCTTCACATGGAACCACCTTCACCAAGGTCACAACTTAAAATTTAGACAAGCCATCCAAGAAGGTGCCAATTAACAGACAAGTTTGGCAGGACACAATTCAAAAGATAGAAAATAATTTGATCTGGAAATTCAAATAACACCAACTTAAACAGTTTACCCATGGACTAATCAATAGATGAGTTTCATAGTAGAAAAAATTTGATCAGAAAATTTCAAACAGCATCAACATGAACTTTTAGCCTATGGACCAATCAATAGATGAGTAAACAAAATACCAACTAAATGAGTGGAGAAACATACCCCATTTTCAATTCCTTAATGTTGACACGGCTTGCTGCAAATAGAGACAAATAAGGAAAAACTACCATTTCTCATAAAAAAAAATTGAAGGTAGAGAGATATTCACCAGCTGATCTCTTTTGTTGCACCCTTTTCTTCTTTTGCTGCTCATATTTATGTTTTCTGCATAACAAGAAAAAGGTAATGCTGAAAGGGAATGCTAGAACTGAAATCAGATTTTTTTTTCATACCGTCTAATGTTAAAAAAAAGTTTATCAATGCTATATATAGATGATCCATGCGGCCTATTACAATTAACAATGGTTGGTGCCAAAGCACTAAGGACTATAAATGTGTTCATGGTAGGTATAAATAACAGAAATCATATATCAAACAGAACATACTGATAATCTGAAGTGTCAAAAAGCTTGAGCACAGGAGGATCAGCATCCGCAGACAAAATTGCCTGAAAAAAAAAGAAGTATGGATGATTGATGTTCCAAATTATCCAACCATCAGATACTAAAATTTCTCCAAGAAAATCAAATTTTTCTGGAATATTCATACATGACATAGATTAGGATAGAAGTAGAAGAAAGATAGATAGTTTAGCATGCCTTCTAGAATAGTATGGTTTGACTGTGCTAGACAAACAATGTCAAGATCCAAGATAAAGAAACTTTAAAAGTGAAGAAACTAAGAGCATGTGAGATAGAAGACCACATCACGCTTAGAATGGTACATTAGACAACTAGGCTTAGCCTTGATAAATTTAACTGAGTCCCTTTGTGGTGATCAATAACTTAGATCTTCTGGTCTGTCAGTTACAAGTATTACTAAACTCAAAAATGAACCATGAAAAGTTAACAGACTTATCAACTCTCATTTACATCATGCATATGTGCTTGGTATTCACTTTGTACTTGTTGAGGTTCGTAGAACTTCTAACAGTCACATAATAACCTTCAAATCAATTCCAGTTTCAAACAGCAATGGCTCTAGCTTATGTGCACCTTTTGTTACTCAAATGTTTAAGTCCTCATCTAAGGAGTTTACAGAAGCTATAAGTAGATTAGCAAAGAAAAAAAATGTCTGAGTTAAGATGTCTAAGATATATCAGACATTCATCTGCCTTCACAGCCCTATGCATTGGCATGATCGAAAGCTATACCAGGATAAGTTCAGCATCATTTGCCATTCGTACAGCTTCATCAATCGACACTACACCAAGCTAAAAAGAAAAAGTGAACAAGTGAACCAATGAATGTGCAAAAAATATCACTCTCAACATAAGTGAGAAAAATATAGACTAACCATATTTTGCTGCTCGTCTAGCAACCTTACAGAAGTTGAACTGAAATAACAAAAATGAAAATATTACCTGTATTGCCAACAACTAGCAAGAGCTAAACCAAAATATAATCTATTGAAGTACTTTTACAGAACGCTTAGTCATACAAGCATGGGACTCCAAGGAGCAAGATTATGCAATATATATATATAAATATATATATATTTTACAAATACATGGAGAACAATTATGAATGCAGGTTATGGTACATGTATTTCAGAGTTCTCTAACATATTAAGTGCACATACTAATCCATTTCGGTTATACAATTATTTGTTTTCAAACTAATGTTTCTACATTAGACCTTTAAATCTTTAACGGCAATTTGTTTATATATAGAGAGAAGAAAGTACTTGAGCCTATCCAGGTCGAGCGAAGGGTCATAGTCGGGGTCCGCAGCGACGCGATTATCTCCGGAACGCCTCCTGGGCGGGCCAGGGCGGTATCCCCCGCCGCCGTATCGCGCGACCACGGCCACGAGAGAACGACGCGCCTTGAACCGGCACTGGGAGAATTTGAGCGGGAGGAGGAGCGGCGGAGCCGAGATGCGCTTGAATGGGCCGGAGGCGGCGGAAGACAAGGAAGGCGAGGGATTGAAGGAACAGATGGCGATCCTCGCCATGCTTTTGCTCCGATTAAACCTCGACAGCAACGGAGGAGGAGGGGGGAATCCAAGCTATGCGGCTGCTTATTCGCTTCTTCGTGTTCCGTCGGAGGAGGGCAGAAGAAGAAGAAGAAGAAGAGGAGGAGGAGGAGGAGAGCTCATGAGAGAGAGTGAAGAGGAGAGCAAGCGACCGGTGGGAAGCGCAGCTATTTCTTATCCACACCAACGCGCCCAATTGAGGGCCGACGTCGACCAGATTTGGGGGATCCTTCCCCAATTTCTTTTGCATCCCCTAATTCTATCAAATCACAAAGTATCATAGAAACTTTTCACTTTGCCCCTCTAATTAAACACTTGAAATCGATCTCACGGAACGATCTCACCTTGACACGCGTCTCAAATCGTCTGCCTCATCTGCCGCCACCTGTCCATCCTCCGACCTCATTTTTTATATATAGTAAAATCTCGTCTGGAGATTTTCTACTCCGTTCTTACTTCGCCTCCAATGTTCCCGTCTCGACGCTATAAATCGCAGCCATCTTCTTCATTCCTGATTCCTTACCAATTCAATCCAAACATAGCTTGAGATTGATCATGGCGAAGAGGAAGGCGATCGGCATCGACCTCGGGCAACCGCCGTGTGGAGATCATCCCCAACGACCAGGGCAACCGCACCACCTCTTCCTACGTCGCCTTCACCGCGACTCCGCCAAGAACCAGGTGGCCATGAACCCGCACAACACCGTCTTTGACGCTAAGCGCCTCATCGGCCGCCGCATCTCCGACGCACCGTCCAGGCCGACATGAAGCTCTGGCCTTTCCGACAAACCGCTCATCGTCGTCGCCTACAAGGGCGACAAGAAGTGCTTTACCACCGAGGAGATCTCCTCCATGGTGCTTGTTCCGGTGAGAAACTACGTGAAGGGTTGGAGTCGAAAGAGCAACCGAAAATAATGAGGTGGACGACGATGAGGAAGGAAAGAGGCCTGCAAAATTAACACAAGCATGAATCCACTAGAAAAATTCTGACG
>JBBPFQ010874143.1:0-12003 GCA_037974815.1 Kaempferia elegans
TAGCAAATGAGCTTGGAATTTATTAATTGATGAGGGGATGTTGTGTATTATTGGAATTTGACTTGATTACTCTATGCTGCGTAGTTGATTGTGGATTGACTTAGAGTTGTAGTAGTATTGGAAGTTGATATTGTATGTGATGGTAGATTCATTGATTTGGTTGAAGTCATACTTTAATGGGATGGATTGATAAGGTTGATAATATATCGTGTATTTCAGCTAGGGCTTGTGTGTGTGTGTGTGTGTGTGTATTTCAGCTATCGGGTAGGGTATGGGTAAGATGTTACCACATCTGCCTCCATGTCCAGGCTCGAAAATACTCATACCCGATTAATGTAATCAGATCTAAAAATTTCATCCATATCCTCCTCCATTCGAATCAGATGTCGAATTTCCAATCGAATTTGAAGGAAATTACCATCCCTACTTCCAATCCAAGGATGAAATTATCTATTTGTTTCTAAATTCCTCGATGTTTCCTTTAACAAATGGGTGAAACATGAGGAACTAATGTGCAAGTTAGGTGCTAAGAAACCACCAAAGCAATCGTTAAAGAAAGCCTCAATGACCCTATCCAACCACTTGTGTTGACTAACTTTGCACTTGTGTTAACCAACTTATGAAAAATGATTGTGAGAAATCTCAATGGACAAATCTGGGTAAATTTGGTCTAAGGTATTAAAAGACGGTTTCAAGTGGTAAATAGTGGGTCCACTACCTTGCGCTGGATGCCTAAAGAGGGGAGGGGAAGGGGGGAATATAAAATATTAAATTAGAAAAAATAAGGTTAATGAGTATATCTATAAAAATTGTATACTCAATTTATCAATCAAGTTTATAATATAAATAAACTAGTCATAATTAATAAGCACCAAAAGAGAGCAATGAAACACTTCATATCTAACATTACACCAAGAAACTACCAAAAATTTAGAAAACAAGAGCCTTATGTTGAGATTAAATGATAATAAATTTTTAACAATGAATGGGAAAAAAGACAAAAATATAGGAAGATCATACCTACGGAAGAGAAGGAAGAAAAGATAATTGTCAAATGGTCAAAAAAAAAAATACATATATTAAAGTTGACCATCAACTTTGGTTAAAAAAAAAAAAAGGGATCAAGGAGTCACATGAAGTGGGAGGCTCAGGCAAAGAAGGGGTGCCGAGTTGGCTAATAAGGAAAAGTGAAGTTACTTTTTAATATCAAAACTAGTAACTTTACAAAAAAACTTGATTTCTCTTCATTAGGTCATGATTTAAAATCTTATATTGTGTTGGATGGCACACTTGAAAATTGTTATCCTGATAAATTATCAAAATTCAATACCACTTTGCAAGGACATAAGAAATATGTGTTATTATATCAATCATATTGATATGACGCCCCCTGACAAGTTACAAAATGCGTCAAGATGAATTAAAATAATGTTTATTATTTTTTTATACCTTGTGTTATACAATACAACTGTATTGTTTCGAGATGAGACATAATGTCTGAATTTAGGTGTATATGGTCTGACCCTTCCCCGGACTCCGTATTGACGGGAGTTTTATGCACAGACTGTCATTTTATTTGTCTTCATTTTTTATTCTTTTTCATGTCCTTTCTCCCCTCTAATTCTCCACCTATACTATATGTTGAAACAGCACAATGCCAAAATAGTATAATTCCAGTCAAAATCTAAAACTTCAGCACAATTCTATATTTTAAACTTTGCATTAGAGTCGTTTACGCAACCTAACCTGCCTTTTGAAAGGGTTGCCTAATAGGGACCACTTAACATCTAGTAGACAGTGACTACTTTTAAAAAGGGCCACCGCCTAACAACTAAGGAAAGTGATCCTTTCCTAAAACCACCTATGCGACCTAGGTAGTCACCTTTTAAAACAATGGTCAACATAACTCTAACTTGATTGACACAACTTTAAACAAACCTCATGTCAACCAATTATTAAACTTTGCTGACACAACTACTTCAGTCAACTAAAGAAACATCTTTAGTTGACCTAAGTCATGGGTCAACTTTGACCCTCCAACCACCAATCCTCACAACAATCCTCAAGACAAGTAGACAACTATAAACCCTTAACACCCTCCAAGACCTAAGACAAACCAATTTAAATAACAAACTCTACTTCAAAGCTAGATCATATTCATATAATTAATACACACAAAAACAAACCCAAGATTACAATCATCGTGATCTAAATCACTGTTCACATGTCTTCAATTCCTTCACCTTGACCCTTCCTCCTGACTCGTCACTCGATCCATGATGTTTGTCCTCTAATTTTAATCTTCAAAATCTCTAATTGACATTAAGTCTTGCACACTTGATGCACCAACATAAGTGCACATAGTTTTCTTAACAAAGTCACGATGAGAATTTACAACAAAATCTTATATTGGTTCCAAAAATTCATGCAAGTTACCACACAGTCTCAAATTTAGGTTAAGTTACCATCATGATAAGAGGCGACAATCTGGCATGTCAAACAAGTTACATCACTTTGAACACAAAAATTATCAAATCTAAGGTAAGATACTTTTGGAGCCTATAGAAACTCTAATTTGCTTTATCAACAAGGATATGAATCAATTGCTTTTGGCTAGCATGAAATGTAGAAGAACTCTAAGTCAAACACACTAGTGACGTTCACCACTGCAAAGTATAACTCAAATATGGTTGATGTTCTCCCCTACATATCTCTTCATAGATGAAATTGAATGCAAATGTGAACTCTTCTAAGCAATCATTGTGTGATCTCAACCCCAATCTTGTAGGTCTACTTAAGTTCTCAACTCCAATGTTCTAAGGTCTTGCCAAGAAAATCTTGCAAACCAAGCCTCTTCAAATCTTTGCTTACACAAATCACTCATAATGTTCCACCACTATGAGATCATCCCACCTTTAGTAGATAAGCAAGACCATCTTCTTCAACTTTAAAGATCATCATAATGGCATGTGTGATGCTCCACCTTTATAATATCATTTAATTTTGAATAAGATCTCAATCACCTCGACAAGGAGGGAAAGATCATTAAAACCAATGAACCATGGGAGCATGACTTTCCCTCGATACAAGTGTCCTTGTTAAACTAGAATACTCCATACTCATTAACCTCATGCAGACAGGGAATGGTGGCTATCATGCAACAAGTATGGTGGCTATTATGCCTATCTATTGGAAGGATTTCCTCAAATAATTAGTCATTTTGAAGAATAAGCTTTGTCACAATAACATGGCACTAGAGCTAGGCTTGTACCAGTAAGTAATTATAAGCACAAGGAGGTATATTGGAGCTAGAATGCTCAATACTCATTAGTCTATATTATGGAAAGAATGTCCTCACAAATGACAAATCATCTTGGGATAGAATGGGCTCCACCCCAATTATACAAGAAGCAAATGTGAGACATAATTGAAGCAAGGAAATAGGTGATCAAGGAAAAGAATGTTGAGACATGAAGAGGTTAGGACAAATGCTCTCAATATTGATCTCAATTGAAAGAGTATGAAGAAAAACACCAAGAGGAAAAAAGATAGGTTTTTTCCCTGCCATCTACTACAAAGTCAGCTCAACTTGTTTTACATAATACAAAAAACTTTAGAAAGAAAGAAATCCCACAAGAATAATTCCAAGACTTGGAGAAAATGCCATAGCAAATTATATATGCACAGTTAATAAGAACTTGGATGAGATAACATCTTAGAATGCTTTGGCAAATAAAATTTTAAACATGTGGTCTCTTTTACATATGGAGCTTCAGGTCTTTTTGTTCGCAAATTTCAATTGAAGCTCCTACAAACTATATGCTAAACTATGATAAGTCAAGAAAGTTTCTAATAATCCGCTGCCAAATAATCTAAATATCCGGCATGATGATGTTATGGTTTAGGATCGAGTCACAGATCGAGAAACGAGATCCGGATCCGGACTTGGTCATGCAACACGCAAGGGGGAAAGGAGGGGAAAAAACTCATCCAAGACAGAGTCCAATTACTAAATTTTTATTTTTCTCCTTTTATTAATAATAACACTCCTTAAATAAGGAGTCAAACATAACAAGATTAAGGAATCACCAACCCATAAAGGAAACAAGGAATCAAAAATAGAAAAGCTAATTAGGCTATTATTTGTTTATACTATAGTAGCAGTTAAATTAGGTCATTATTTGTTTATACTAATTAGGCAATAGCGAATTAGGCAGTATCTAATTTGTTTTATTTGCTTCCGATTATAGTGGCATCCAACAAAGGCGTCCACCTCTGCATCCACATCGCATTTATGTCACGATTGCCCCTCTATAACATGGCATAATCTCTACTAGCATGGTTGATTGTTTATATTTTAATGTCTGAACTTCATAATAGGTACCTCTTGGAATAGGTTACTCTCTGATCGATTATATTACGAAACATCAAATAGAAACAAGAAATTGGCATACCTCTTGGAATAGGTTACTTTCTGATCGATTATTTTAGGAAACATCAAATAGAGACAAGAAATTGGCATCTCAATTTCCACCACAATATATTAAATAACAGCAATGAACACAAGAACTTATGATATAATGGTGTTCTCAGATATTAACGAAGTATCTTTGCATATAAGAAGTATCTTTGCATATAAGAGCCTTAGATTTTAAATAGGGATGTAATTACAACAATCACCTAGAACATAAATGATTCTGCAATCACCAATAATCAATCTCAGGTTTTTAAATATTAAAGTTACCTTCTCTGCGAAGAACCTAAGGCCTTTATCTGGATAGTCAGCCTCATATGTTTCCCCCAGAAGTGGATTAAACGGCTTGCAGGATCTGCCATCAGTTGAAGCATATGCAGAAACAGCAAAAGCAGCAACATTAAGCATCCTCATTAGTCCATTGCCCTACAATTGCATTGGGAAATATATCAAGCTAATCAAAACTGAGCCTTATATCAAGCACTAGACTTGATCACATAAATAGTTAAGAGAAGCATTAACTTGGCAAGAACAATCTGAAAGGTCCTAAACAAAACTGCCTAAGAAAATCAGAGAAACAAGATTGTCTGGGAAAATCCGAGAAACAAGATTGCCTAAGAAAATCAGATAAGTGACTCTTTTGGAACCTGTTAATCCAAACAATTGTACCAAAAATTAGCATACTACTTCAGATAAGTATGCTGAAGTTTGGATATATACAAGCAAATGTCGATTCTATACTGTTAGGATTAGTTTTCTAGCTACAGGTTGATGCCATAAGCACATTAATTGATCAAACCAATCAAAATGACCAACATACTTAAAGGCAAGTTCATACTAAAAGAATATTAAGATCTGTATTGTTTATTTGTAAGTACGTCAGAAATGACATAACTTCAAATATTTGAGAATCTATTAGTATGGCTATAGCATGGATAACTGTTTCATAGACAATGAGCTGGATATTGAATATTGATTCATAATGTTTGAATGACCCATAAAGCAACTGTTGGATCCAGATATTGGTTTGGACTATTTTAGCTGTATGAATAGTGAATGAATTAGATGCAAATAACTTCAAAAGTGAGATTTTTTTCCTGCCATTAATTTTATCCAATGCAATTTCTTTAAATAAACGGAAAGTGTCTATATTTTGCTTTACTTAAATATCTTCTTTGATCTCCTTTACCTATCTCCTAGCACCATTAATCATAATGGGCTCATACATCAAGCTATAAAATTCTGTATGCTTAATCACCCACTTATATATTATATCCACAATTTCTATTGATTTACTATTTATTATATTTTATACTCCTAAATCAACCTTCTCATCTTCACTATACCTATGTGCCATATTACTTCAGCTTTCCATCACGTTGGTTGACAAAGCTTACTGAACTTACTGTCATCCAAGCATTCATTTTAATTCATGGCAAACACAATGAAAGATGAAAAACTATAATTGGACTTGTGACCTCTTCAGCTAACAATAAATGAAATAAATATAGTGCGGAAGTCAAAGTTTTCAAAAATCTCAATATGAACAAAGAACAATCTTATTGCAGCAGTATACCCATCTTACAAATGAATTTGGTCATTAAGAAACGTAATGTAAATCACACTAAACAAAGATACATTAATTTGGTCAATAGAAACTACCTATCATTTTTAAATATTCACCTCTTTACCCCATTCAGAAGCTTGGTCAACAAGGTATGAGTATTCTAAGTCCTCAAAACATTTTTGCAGTGAGGAAAGAGGTTCATTGAAATACACGGGAAGACAAACTTTTGTAAGATCCTTTCCAACATTATCCTTAATCACTGACCAGAGGCTAACTTCCTTTTCCTTTTCCTTTTCAACTGGGCTAGGCAATTTTTTCCTCCTGCTAACATGAGGATATTTTAATCCACCATACTGCATTGAATAATCACTGGTAGAACCGCCACCGTAATCATTTTGATCATCAGAATCATAATCAGATATTCGGAAGCCAGATTCAGTGCTCTTAAAAGAACCAGATGAGAGAAAATCTTGTGTATCAAAATATGCATTAGCTTCTTCATTTGTATCTTCTTCAGTAGCATTGTGCATTTCATTGTCATAATCAGATTCACTAGCACTCCCTTCTAGAAAAGATCATATTTACAAGCAATTAAGATCCACAAGAAGATAAGTGACAATTGAATTATATCTGCATGACTGACATAATTCACATAATCAAACAGGATAGGAGAAAGAAATTGCAGCCATGGCTTCCGGGCGCCCCGCCTCACTCAGTCGTGCAACCGGTCCACAACATATCAAATATATATATATATATATATATTTACGAAGTGACAATTAGGGCAAATTATAATACAAAACTGATTAGGAGAAACCACTGAAGAATTACATTCAGTTGAGAACTGCTTTATGAAATTTTTACTGGTGCAACAATTTCCCTAGCAGTCAAGGGATCAGAGAATAGGTGAATATTCAAGGAGTAAAAGAAGTCATGCATGGTTCCCTTTATGCAGAAAGGCTAAAAAAGTTATCAAAGAACCCTTTGTGCACTGGTAAAAGTTCGATAGCAGCTTGGTTAAAAATGTAAAACAATCAATTGCACTTCCTTAAACCCAGGTATAAATTTATAGTGAGCAGGAATGATGGTATTCTCTAATACATTATAGTCTCACAGTTATTCAGTAAAATACATTCTTATCAACAGTATAACCTTGCAATTTTACACTTGCAGATAGCTAAAAGAACATGGTTAATGTTAAATTTAGTTCCTGGATGAAATCCTGAAAAATCAGAGGACATCTGTATTATTTAGAAGGGCTAGTCGAGCAAATTTCACCTTCAAGGTGGCGCAACTAAGTTAAAACTGCTTCAATTGGATCATTACTAATTCCCTAAAGAAATAAAAGGAGAAACAGCATTTGCAGTTAAAATGGAAACTATTTTAACAACCTTAAGAACTTGATTAGGATATAAATTTAAATTTCAGGAAAACTTGAAGAATGCATTACTAAGCAGCATACCATACTTATACGAGTTTATGTAGCCAGCATGGTGACTTGCACAAATAATATTTCTATAGGAAGATCTATCTATTAAACTGAAATATATTACTTTACCATCGGGAGATGCTTAAGTTGCCAAGACAGAAGACAAAAATGGTCAAAATGCACAAGCATCAAAGAATTTGTAAATTTGAAATTTCTTTACCCTTTTGATTCTCTTTTATTCTCCAATACTATTATGCATCAGAACTGGAAAAAAAAACTTACCATCAGGATATCATGTAGTAGCAATGATAATGCATAAATTATACAGTTATCACAATCCATCTACCATGCAACCATACCACTATATTTCTCATGTCTTGATCCATAGGCTGACCCTTTCTTTTTTGATTGCCTTTGGCTCTCATCAACGTCAGTATTTTCCAAGTCAGCCTTTTCTTCTGTCTACATTATCAATAAGTAAAAATTTTCTAAGTACATGCAAGTGCTGCGCCATTATTGAAAAAAAAACATGGTTTAGCAAAACAGCATTGTTCAGAATGATTGAATTGGTAAAAATGTAATTACTTGTAATACTAGGCAAATTTGCAGAATGCCATCAGGTGATAAATAGACACAAGGATTAATATCAACTCAGAAATTAAAACTAGAAATAAAAACATAAATAAGTGGGTTAAACCTCAATAACAGTCAATAACGGAGTAGTTTTAATGTGATTTTGAAATATTCCACTTGGGGGCATGGATTATCTTGGTGAAGACATGCACATATAGAGATTTATACCAAAATATAGTTGATGGAAGCATGTATATATCAGAAAACAAATGGCATGTCCACAATTCATACCCAAGTGACAATTTTCACCCTTCCCTTATCAAAAGATGCACAACAGAAAATGTGTGTGTGTGTGTTTTTTTAATATATTTTCTTATTACATGCATATATTTTCTTATTACATGCATACACCTGACTAGTTAGAAAAAAAGGTATACCATATTGAAAAACAAATAATACCAAAAAAATAAATATTTGAAAGTTATAGAGTAAAACCATTACAATCGTTGAAGCTTGATTTCTTTGTCTTGTTGCTTTTCTTTTTCTTGAAATCTTCTCTAATCCACCTTTCAACCTTTTACCTGAGACCGTTGTCTTCTTTGGTTTAATTCCTTTCACTCTTGTAGAGTTCCCTTCACCATAATCATTTGATTCATTAACTTGTAGGCTTGATTCATTAACTTGTAACTTATCATCCACCATCTTACACAAGCTCAACATAGCATCTTTAACAACCATGTATGTGTCATCCCTTTCCACTGCCTTGGTAATCAATTGAACATTCAACCCACACAACTATTTGTATCACATGTTTTGAAGTACTTTTGGATCCAAACTAGCATTGTTGCCCATTGAATCATTAACTCTAAAATATCCAAATTTTACTTTTCTTGTCCACCTTTTCAATACATACTCACTTAGAATCTTAATGATATTTTTCCATATAAATATTTTCAGAATATGTGAACATAAAATTCTAGAAAATCCATATTTTTTACAGTAACACTCAATTTTTCCACACTTCTTATCAAGTGCAACTATATGATGATTTCTCTTTTTGTCAGGAGTAACTTTATGTTTTGTAAATATATCAACATCCTGACACATTTCTACACTAGAATCATGAGATAAGTAACACTACTCCTGATGAAAACACTTATATACCTCAAGAGTATAAATTTCAATTTCATGCTCTAAAATCTCAATTGGAAACATTAAATGTAGAAGAGTTGTACTTAATCTGAAATCAGCTTTTAATTCCTCATATCGATGATCATCAAGGAGTCTTTGGAAATGATTGAAAAAGTCTAAAAACTTGTTTTTACAAGTGGCGTACTTTTTCACAATACTATTCATGCTCTCACTTCTTTGGGTTGTAGTCCTATCCGGGCAAAACATTTATCGTTCATATACTAAAGTCATTTTTCTTTTATGTTGTACATGCGCCTCAACCAATCATTGTCTTCAAGTGCATATTTGGCCAACATCATATTCCATCCTGAAATAAATTCTTCCTCTTCATTAAAATCATATACACATGAGGCAAAATCTTTATCAAACTCTCTAAACTGAGAAAAAACTACACTTAAATGTATGGCGACATTTTAATAAATGTGGCAAATGCACAAACGATGATGTGTTTCATGTCATTTGGAAGCTAACGCCTTTGTCATTGTTGCATCTTCATATGTAAAAATAGTAATTGGTTTTTTCTCGCCCATAGCTCTAGTTAATGTATCAAACAAACACTCAAAAGTTAAACCGGTTTCATCATATAATAAAGTTGCACTAAAAAGTACTAATTGTTTATGATGATTAACACCTACAAACAATGCAATTGGGCGACCTTCATTGTTCTTTCTGTAGGTTGTGTCAAAACAAACAACATCTCTGAAAATAGCATAATCATTTCTCATCTTAGCATCAGACCAAAAAATATTAGTAAGCAAATCATCTTCATCAACTTGAATAACATAAATAAAATTAGGATCATCGAACTGCATTTTTTGCAAATATTATAATACACCCCCTTATCCCCAACTCTCATATTTATTGTTCTTTTGGATTGCAAGTAGTTTTTGTAATCATCAGGAATAAGTCCTCAAGTCTCCCTTCCACCTACTTGCCGCATCATAAGATCATGAGATGCCTTTAGGGGGATTCCCACATCACTTGTCATCTCAATCTGTATCACTGCAGAAGAAGATATATTCCTATGACTTCTATAGAGATGTGTTTTGTTTGGACTTGAGATATAATGATTATGCTCTTTAACAAATTGTACCACAGTAAACTTGTCTTTTTTTCCTTTGACTAATCTTCATTTAGTCTCACAACCAAATCTTGTTTCATCATGACTTTCTTTGGCATAAAGATCTTTTTTGTCTTTTCCTCTTCTACCTTAGGCACAATAATAAAAAACTCTATCAAGTAATTTACCCGATTTATCATTGTGGATTTTACCTCTCCTTAGGCCAAACCCAACCTTTTTAGCACATGCTAAATAAAATTAATATGTATCCTCTTCTATCTCAAATTCCAACCCCATTTGTGATATATTGGAATCTATTTCAATGTTAAAGCCAATAAAATCAAACAAACAAAGAAAATGACTAACAAGGAAAATTCAATTTACTAAAATTAAATACATTTTCAATCTGAATCTTATTACCTTCAACAATAGCATCAAAGTCACTTTCCCAACTATCTTCATTTCTTTCAAAATTCAAATGACGACAACTCACAGATTCACCCTCCATGATAATTACTTTAATCTGGCAGAAAAACAACGCATTCACATCTAACAAAGAACACAAAACTGCACAATTTTCATAATGAAAGGGCATGTAGCATTTGTCTTTGTATTCAATTCTAACAATGATATGAATAACAAATGCACGTGAAGAAATAAACTACAGAGATAAAAGACCAACAGAGACACAGATAAAAAAAAAATCCACAAACACCCCCTTAGGTTAATAACTCCAATTGTTATTTGAGTTTGCATTATTAACATGGACAAACATTATTGACCTGGGCTTCTAACTAAACAAATCATGGTTCTATCAGCTTGATTTTGTTGGTGATGTAGAATCTTGTGGCATCATTTCTGATCAAGATATGCATTTAATCCCATTTGATTGCCAAAAAATTGCATCACAACAACTATCTAGAATCTATGTCCAACAATTATATCATTCACTATATCTTATATGAGCACCATGTGGGATATAAATATGCAGTGAGCGATTGAGACAACTATTATTTTACTAGAGAGAACATTGGATCCACAGCTATGAAACAGGCAACATTAGCTAGTTGGCATGACAATGACAACTCTCATGAAATTCCAACGCCAATCAACCGTGATAAAAGACCAACATAGATACAGAAAAAAAAAATCACAAGCTAGCACAACATCAATCAAAACTAACAATGCTCTTAAAAGTAGAGCGTTGAGAGAAAGAATATCAATTTGTTACATGAAAATGAACCCTAATGAGGGCAACAGGAGGAGGTCATGGAGGTCGGGAGGGGTCATTGCACGAGAGAAGGTCGAGGAGAGTCGCAGATGTTGCCAGAGCAGGCGGTCTCAGAGTGCGCGAGAGAGGCTGATGCGCGTCGAAGATTCTCCTCTGGTCGTGGTGGGCCAGCGATCGAGGAGAGTCGCGGATGTTGCCGGAGCCGGTCGCGGTGGGCCGACGGTCGAGGAGAGTCACAAATGTTGGTGGTCGCAAAGTGCGCGAGTGGGCAAGAGAGGCTACTGCATGAGAGGATTAGGGCTCATCGTCACTTTTGCATGCACGTGTAAAACACGTGATCCGACTTTTATACTTAGTTTTGGTTTAGGGAGAGGCTAAACCAAAGAACATACATTTTGTGTGCCAAGTCTTTGTGTTTCCCAATGTACAGATACGTGTTCCACCCATGAATCATTTGGAATGCATGTTTTCCTTGCCT
>JBBPFQ010874249.1:0-12001 GCA_037974815.1 Kaempferia elegans
AATATATACTCATGTGTCAACCTAATATCTCATATTCAAGACTTGTAAGATTAAGTCGTCCGTTGACTTACATGTTAGTCTCAACTCATTAATATTGTTCTTGTATATTAATGTTTTACTAGGAATAATTAAGAGTAGTGTCTTCTGCAACTTCTTACTATCAATTCAACCAATTGATATGTTGTAGATTAGGACATACTACCCTAGGACATTATTATACTTATTCATTCAACATTGAACTGAAGTAAATATAATAACCAACTTTGTCTTTTATTAATTGAAATATATGATACAAAAGATGCTCTTATTAATCATCTCATAATTGGCACTAACGGCTAATACTAACATTCTCGAATAAAATGATATCTTGTATCAATATATGCTTATTGCGTTCATGAAACACTGAATTCTTTGCCAAACTTTGAGTTGACTTATTATCAATCATGATCCTTGTAGCATCTTCTTCTTCAAATGAAGTTCTTCTAACAATCTTCTCAACCATATAGCATGACAAGTGCAATAAATAGCTACAACCTACTCAGTTTCACAATTGGAAAGTGTCACAATAGTTTGCTTCTTTGAACTCCACGAAATTGCATTATTTCCCAAAAAGAATATAAAACTAATTGTACTTTTTCTATCATCAATGTCTCCAACAAAATCGCTATCACAGGTCCTCAATTGTGCTTTGGATACTTGTGTTCCAAATTACATAGGGGTATTAACTAGTTTGCAATAGAACTTATTGAATTTCTTAAGAACCTCTTTTGTATAACTTTCTTGTGAAATAGAAGTTCCATCCTCCATTTGCTTTACTTGGATTCCCAAGAAATAAGTCATGAGTCTCATGTCAATCATCTCAAATTCATGACTCATGGCTATCTTGAATTCTTCAATTATTTTTTGATTATTTCCTCTAAAAATGAGATCATTCACATAAATGCAAAAAAGTAAGAAACCCTGGCCTTTTTCTTTCATATAGAGTGCATACTCATGGGTGCATCTCAAGAAATCATTTTCTTGCAAATATTTATTAAGTCGATTGTTCTAATCTCTTGGCACCTGTTTAAGACCATAAAGTGCCATTTTTAGCTTCAAGACCTTGTCTTTATGCCCCTTAACCACATATCCAATAGGTTGCATAATGTAAACATCTTCATTAAGATAACCACTAAGATAGACAGATTTAACATCTAACTGATAAATCTTCCAATGATTTTGAATGACAAGAGATATCAATAAGCGAATTGTCTCAAGCTACCGGAGCAAATACCTCATCATAATCACTACCTTATTTTTGCTTGTAGCATTTAGCAACAAGTTGTGCTTTATATCTTTCTACTTTTCCATTGGCATTCTTCTTTGTCTTGTACACCCATTTGACTCCAATAGCCTTTGTAGGTCCCCTTTTTGAATTTGGTTGGTTAGATGGAAATTGATAATCCTACAATTAAAAACTAATATCTTGAGCTAATTCTAAGTAGGGATTAGAGTTAGTATAATAAAATAAATATTAAACATAACATAAAAATAAAGAAGAGGTCAGAGTTTTACTTGGTTACAACCTAGGTGGTTATTAATCCAAGGCAGATGTAAGCTCACTAAGATCTCCTTCGTTGAAGGCAGAGAAGCCTCTTACAGACACTTAAGCTCAGAAACAAACTAGGAAATTCATTATAGAAGTTGTGTATAAGTTGTTTAATTCCTAGCTCCAGGGGCCTTTTTATAGCTCCTGGAAATCTGATCTTGTGGGTTGAGGGCGCCTTCATGGATGCTTAGGGCGCCCTCAGGGATGCACAGACAACTCTCATTTTTTTTTCATGTACTTAAGTCATAACCCAACATTAAACTCCATATAATATGACAAGTTTAACAATAATGCTGTAAAATTTTTCTTTATGTTTTAGATATACGTTATGATAAAAAGAACATCTGAAGTTTCCTTTATTTTCAATCATATCATTTGTATTTTAGGTAAGATATTTCTCTCAATTCTTTCATTTTTGATAAAAATAAATCTAGATATTTAAAACTCTAAGTTACAACCCATCATCCTAACCTAAGCCTAGTAAAAAATAAAATTCAAAAATAAAGAAAACTATATTAAAAATTAGGATGTTAGAATTTCAGAAATAATTTGATTATTTACAAGAGTATTTTAGATTTTTTTTTTAATTAATTTGATAATTTCAGACTATCAAATTCTCATAAGTTGGTTTTTTTTTAAAAAAAAAAAACTAACTTATATGTATTTTTATTTATTTACTACCAAATAAAATATATTCTTAACGTCCTAAACCGGCACAGGTCGAATCGGACGCGCGAACAGTGTCCGGCCTGACATTCCGAGCTTGGCCGTTCTATCGGACACGTCGTCCACGCCAAAGTGGACATAATACACAGATCAAGTTTGGACCGATTAAAATTAATCTACTCCTTTATTACCCACCCATCCTATTGAATTGTCGCAGTCCACGCACCAGAAACTATTTACCTACCTTTCTTGTACCCGATTCGGTACCTTGTCTACAATTGCTCCGATCCAACCTCAGCTTATTTATCCGATAAAAAGGAACAAAATATTTCTTTCGCCGCTCGTCGTATGGACGCTGTTCTTTCCCCCTTCCCTTCTGGCAGCTTGTTGGCGTCCGTTCGTTCTGCGCCTTGTTTGCGGTCTCACTCTTTCCATCTTCGGGGCGGCATCGGATCAGGCGGGGAGGTAAAAAAATTTTCAATCTGCGCTCACCGTTTCCTAGTTCCTCCGTCTGCTTTCAAGGTGGAATCTGAAAGAGAATGTATTTTCTTTTGAATCCCTAATTTCCTTAATAGCTTTGCGATTCGAAGATCCTATCCATTTTACGTGATTTATCTATGTTAGAGTAGATAAATTGTGTAACTTTGCTTCTTGATGCTGATTTTTGCGGAAATGTACCGGCTATTTGGGTTCGCCTCGCATTCCGGAAGCAAATAGGAACAGCTATTGGGTTCTGGAGATGTCAGACTTTCTTTTTTTCTTATGGACAAGTAGAGAAAAACAATAATTTGTGTGGATTTGGGTATGTAAGAATGTGGTTGTGATATTTTTGTGAGGGGGCCCAATATATTCCGAGATGGGAAGATATACAGATCGAAAAGAAAAACATAGTGAATGGAAAGGGTAGTAGGTATTAGATTTCTTACAACTTACAAGTCGTTTGTAAAGGAAGGTAACAGATAGAAAGATAGAGATCAAAACGAGGTCACAGGAGCCTCATTAGTTTCCACGTGATTTTATTTTTTCTTTTTGGAAAACGATATGAGTGAACAAGTGCTCACTCAAGATAGGAATTATATAGTCGTGAAGTTACAGGCATAATCTGATTCTCTTGTTGAATTGGGAGGGCTTATAAGCAAGGGTTATCGTGTTTAGGTATACCTAAACTTACAAGGAGTTCTGATGATAACTTTTCTATTCACCTACATATTATTGTTCGAATAATGCCTTTTCTATTATGCTCTTTCCTGTTGAACATGCACATCATGTTAATAAGCTTATAAGTTGTTTGTGTACTTGCATGGTTCTTTAGAAGGGCAGTCCTGTGCACGAAATTCCCGCCATGTGGGGAAGGATCCATTGTATGCAGCCTTACCCTGTTTTTTTGCAAGAGGTTGTTTCCAGGATTCCAACTCGTGACCTCTATCTAGGTCACAAGGTTATTTTTATACTACACTTGTATTATGTTGTTTATGTATAGATTAGCTATTGTAACTTGGTGTTGACATGTTCTAGAACTTGATAGTTGAATTATATTTCTTGCGGATGTGGATTATATAACGGTTGTTACATTACAACTGAGGCATTTAACCCATTAGGAGGATTATAGACCGTATATCATTTTATATAGATTAACTTCACCACGACCATGCATGGACAACAGATGGGAGTGATGCACTTGATGCAGCATGCTCGAGCTATATTTGGTAGTCGTGCATATGTTGGAGCTTTAATGAGCATCACTCTCCGTTGCAAAATGGGAGAGTGCATGGGTTCACACCCATCGAATGAGTCTATACATGCTCCTCGATTGATAACGAGTTTGCATTATTTGTGTGGTTTTGCAGTTATGCTGCTCTACTTTGATTCTTTTTGGTTAGTGGTTGCTTAATTTTGTTGTTCATTGCAAGATACATGTTTATTGTTATCATTCACCATTTTATTAACCTGTTTCTCTGTTTGAGGACCACAAGTGGATGCTATTTTAGGGTTGGGTGGGTTAAATTTTGACAATTGCTAAGTGGTAACTCAAAGGATGCTTCACAACGTAGTTCATAAATTTTAGGCCTTACATTTGACCATCATGATTTATTTCTTACCTTTGTAGCTGCAGTTCTTTTCATATTATGTCAGTTCTTTGTGTCACTTTTATTTGCTTGTAGATTATTGATGCTAGTAAAGTAAGAACTTTTATTTAATTGTTCGTCATTAGTACATATGTCCTAAGTGATGTATGTAGTTTGGTTAAATATGCAAGTTGTGGTCTTTCTTGTGAATTCTTATTGTGTAAGATTTTAAAAATAATATGTTGAAAACCTATTTATGATATTTTATTTTGAACTGGTTCTTTACTAAGTAGGGTATTGGGATAAATTGTTGTGTGGCCATCATGGGTGCCATACTATGCCTATGACCGTGGGAACCTATTTGGAGTGTGACTGATTTTCAGTTAGTAGATAAACTTCATACTCTCCGTGTTAAATAAAAATTTTACATTAAAAAAATATCTCATAGCTAAGGGCTGACACAATGTCTTTCTGACTGGATTTAGATCTGCAAAATTAACTTTACTAGTGAGGTGATACCTGGCTTTGACCTCTAGATTGTACTTTAAATCACAGACTGTTGTCAATCATCTATACATACAAAAAAATATAGATATGAAAAGATCAGAATTCAAAAGTTGAACCGCAGGGCTCACTTATTCAGCTAGCCAAGATTATTCTCAGCTTATGCCAATTCTTTCAAAACTTAGATTATTCTCTGCTTATACCAATTCTCTCAAAACTCAGCTGAATGTATTCTTGATATTGCAATAACGTACTCAACTAGATTCCAGATTTATTCTTTAATTCGTATAGAATCTAGAATGTTCCAGTATTCAGAATTAGATAAACATTTTGGATTTGAACTGAACAACTCCAGTGATGCAATTACGTGGAGGTACAATTCACTCCTTTTTATTAGATTTCTCTCTTAGAACACCATTAACCGAAGGCGAGGTGAGTTCTGGATTGAATAAATAAGCTGAAGATAAGGTTTTTCTGTGGTTGTTTCATTTTGACCGACCTCAAACTGATGATATTTTGGTCCTAGTTGTCAAAGTTGGTGTTTGTCATAAAGTCGCTGTGGATAAATGTTGCTAATGTAACCTGTAAATCTATGCAACTAGGTGTAGACAATTTTACAAGTCAAGACCAACATGCAAGGTTAATAGGTTTTGGTTGATTAGAAGCAATATAAATTTTTTCTTGAGAACATGCCTAGAATGGCTGATTTTCTAGTCTTGAAAGCTTTTTGGCATTATATTATGAATCTTTAAATGGTTGCAACATTCTGCAATATCTAAAATCTTCTTCTCATTGTTATTCTTGTTCTTGTAGATTTTTTCCAATCTTCAATTAGTGTGTTTTGGTACATCAAATGAGATGGGCGTAACATTTTCCTTTTCCATCAACAAACCTTTTTAAACAATTTTCTTTCTGTGCAAAATTTCTACTTCTGTATAATTGTTCATTTCTCTTGTCTAACTGCAGTAAACATTGGGCTTTTAGTTGGCAGAGTGCTACTCTTCTTTTCTTGGTTGCACCAACACAAGATAAAAGTTACTGACATGGCAAATTGCAAATGATATGTGTATATATATTTTGATGGAGCAGAAGCAACATATTGCAATTTTCACAACAGCAAGTCTACCATGGATGACAGGAACTGCTGTCAACCCTTTGTTTCGTGCTGCTTACCTGGCTAAGGATCGCAATTGGGAGGTTACCCTTGTAATTCCTTGGTTATCATTGAAAGAACAGGTTTTAGTATATCCAAATAAAATTATCTTTAATTCACCTGTGGAGCATGAAGCTTATATTCGTTCGTGGCTCAAGGAGAAGGCTGAAGTTGTCTCAGAATTTAATATTACTTTCTATCCTGGAAAGGTGACATACTGTAAGCTAATCATGGTTCTACCTTCTTTAAATATACTCCTTTTAAATTTGCATCTTTGTCATATAGAGTAAAAGTTTTGTTATTGTTATTTGATCTTGTTCTAAATGTTGATAAGACTTACATGAACTAGGCTTCTGACTCCACTTACAGATATAAATTCCCGACTCCCTTTTTGTTGTTTTGATGAATTTCGTTAATTTCACATAAATTGCAGTTCTCCACAGAGAAAAGGAGCATTCTTCCTGTTGGGGACATCACTGAAACTATTCCTGATGAATTGGCAGAGATTGCTATACTTGAGGAACCAGAACATCTTACATGGTACCATCATGGTCGGCAATGGAAAACTAAATTCCAAAGTGTGATAGGTGTCATACATACTAATTATTTGGAATATGTTAAGAGAGAAAAAAATGGGCAGATACAAGCGTTTCTCTTGAAATATGTCAACAGTTGGGTTACTCAAATCTACTGCCACAAGGTTAGTGTCTTGAGTCTCCGTTGAAGTTTATACTTTCACCAAAACAGATTCAGTATGTTGCAAATTTTAAGCATTTTCTTTTTCAATTATGTTGTTGGTTTATTATTAAATTTTTCGTCTGATCAACTGAAAGAAATGTATCCTATCACTAACAAATTGGTATTTTTGGTCTTGGATAAAGTTTACATATGATATCCATTGCATTTTTCTTAGAGTTTAAAATATCATTCCATGCTGGTTAGTGCAGACAAAATTTTTAATTCCACCCGTTAAAATCCCTACTACAATGTCAATAAGTTGGTCCTTCATCATGATTTTGTTCACAACCGGGAGTTCCTTTCATGAGTTCATCTGCAACACAAGTTTGTCTACGATCGTGAGCTTCGTCAATGAGTTCATTTGCGTCCATGAGCTTTATCCATGATTGTGAGCTATGCCCATGACTGCAAGTTCATCAATGACCACACCTCTTGTCCATGAGTAAATCCACAACCACAAGCTCTTTGTTTGCGATTTTGGTTTCGGCATGCTTTCCTCTTCTCCATGTCTTCTTTCTCAATATGCTAGTCCTTTTTTTTGTCTCTCATATTCTTTGTTTGAGCAACTCACACATTTGGTGGCACGAGCTGAATCTTGCATTTTCTACCTTGATATTTCTAATAAATTGGAGATTATAGGCTTTAAATGACTGCATTGGATTACTAAATAGATATTCAAAACCTAGTTTTTTTTGTCTATGTATTTCATTTCGCAACGATTCACCAAATTTGGTCTCAGATCTTAAAATATGCTCTTGATTCCAAGAGTTATTACTTGGATTCACAATAGACTTCTGGTATTAATAATGGAAGTTGATTGTTTTCTTTTTCAAGTTTGGCCTATATCTACTAATAAATTATAATGGATTCCTCAAAGCTTTAACTTAATACTATATTGATTATATAAAATATTAAATTGAGTTGATTGCCTAAATAAGAGGGGATATATTTTTCTCTAAGTTTATATTTTATTTTGGGCCATTATTCTACAGGTCTCATATGAGTCGAGCCTCATTGACATGAACATATCTCCAATATTTTATAATCCGTCGAATAAGTTTAAATTTTACAAAACGTGCTTGTTTGACAGAAGTCATTATAATCAAAATAGATCTATTTCAATTAACCAATCCAGAAATGTATCACGATTTATTCTTCCATTAAAAGTAGAGATTTCTTCCCTAATATGTTTAGATCTATATTGATTGTCACTTTAATGGACACAGTTTATTTTTTCTCTAGACATAGGAGACATAGGGTAATGTGACTATCGATGAGAAACTCTATAATTCATGGAGTTGTATGCATACGAAGGGTTATGCTTCTCACAGTTATTTGAACGGTCCATCCTAGTTCTCATGAATCTAAAATCATATATTTTAAATTTAGAGCATTCATAACTAATATTTATATATTTCATTTCTCTCACGCTAGTGGTGGCTTCACTGAACATGTCAATCTAAGATTTTTAGTAAGTAATGATTCTTAATTCTTATAAAGTGAGATAGCTAAACTGGACAATAATGACTATATGATAATTGTTGTTTTTTTTGTAGAAGATAGCTAAACTGGACAAGAACTAAGCATGAAATCTAAACTACCACCTTAATAAACAAAAGCATTTAAAAAAAAATAGAGTGACCAAATTTATCAGAATTATGCAATTGCAAACCCAATCTAATAAAAAAATTGCCACAAGGTTTGAATCTAAATGCCTTTTTCTTGTAATCTTATTAGGCTTGTATTGAAGTTTGATTTGTTGTACAAGATTTACTTTGTAAATCATCTATACTAGATCAGGGAAATCATATTTTAGTAACATAACTAAAATAACCCTACAATACATCATTCTACCAACTTGCGATCCCTCAAAACTAACTGAGCATCTGTAAATTTTAGCACGGGTTTTTTTGTTGTAAAATTCTCTCATCACTCCTAGGTTTACAGCCCGTGTATTGTTATTTATAGTTTCAAACAAAAATTCAGGGTTATCCACCTGCAAAATGTGCTTATATTACCCACCTTGTTTGCTGATGCAGATTGTGAGATTATCAGGTGCCACCCAAGATCTCCCAAGGTCGGTCATCTGTAATGTCCATGGTGTAAACCCCAAATTTCTCGAGGTAGGGAAAACAAAGCATGAGCTAAAACAGAGAGGTCAGATAGCATTTCCCAAAGGTGCATACTTCATTGGAAAGATGGTTTGGAGTAAAGGCTATACAGAACTTCTCCAGCTACTCTTGAAATTCCAAGATGAACTTTCTGATTTACAGATAGACTTGTATGGGAATGGAGAAGACTTCAATGAAATTCAAGAATCCTTCAGTGAATTGACCCTGGACACGAGAATTTATCCTGGTCGTGATCATGTCGATTCTATATTTCATGAGTAAGTTAATAACTGATTTGCCTCTGCAGTGCATCTTTCTCAATCTCGTAATTGTTGATATTTCAAAAATTAATATTCTTCTTTTGCTTTTCAGCTACAAGGTGTTCATTAACCCGAGCACTACAGATGTAGTTTGTACAACAACAGCAGAGGCTCTTGCAATGGGGAAGATTGTTATTTGTGCCGACCACCCTTCAAATGAATTCTTTAAGCGGTTTCCAAATTGCTATACATACAATAGTGGCAAGGAGTTTGTGAAATTAACACTTAAAGCTCTCGTCAAAGAACCTGCGCCGATCACAGACAATCTTCTACACGAGCTATCATGGGAGGCAGCCACAGAAAGATTTATAGAGGCTGCTGAGCTAAAGGAGATCATACAGGAGAAAACACTTTCCTCGCCAAAGCCTTTCATGGCAATGTCTCCCGATGACTGGAAGAAAAGTGTTGAGGAAGCATCTGCATACCTGCACAATGCAATATCTGGAATCGAGGCTGCACGCTATGCCTTTGGTGCGATTCCGAACACCCTACAACCTGATGAACAACAATGTGAGGAGCTTGGGTTACCTTTCGAACATAAGCTGTTCGACGGACGTTCTGCTGCTCCTGATACTGACCTATCAAAAATTACTTAAATTCAGTTCTGCCTTTCATGTTTTGCTCTGTGAATTATGCACGAATCGGAGTACTTAGCCAAACCTAATGGCAAGAGTTAAGCAAAAGATGTAAGAGTGGAACAATGGACATGTACAAGCATTTGCAGTTGCATGATTATCAGTATGTTTTGAAGCGGTTAGCCACTCTGTCGCTAAATTGTATGTTATTGTGGCTATTGTTTGAAAAAAAAAAATACTTAGTAATTGATGGGTATCCCTAGAACTTTTTTATATTTTGTCTTGTTTTTTTAGTTAGGATCATATTGATGCCTATGCCAATTTTAGGGTGATCGGTTCGGTTTTATAGAAATTTTTTATCGGCCACTAGAGTAAATTGGGAAACACTCGTAACAAATGACATATCAATATAATATTTTTATGTCAACTATTGTTTTTATGTCAACTATTTATTAGCATAAATTTATCTATTAATTTGTTAAAGTTTAGATCGGAGTTTTAGATGCTTAAAAAATTATTAAAAAGGTACTATAGCTACTTTATCCCCTAAGGTAATAAATATGTCTATGGTGATCATTTTGATCTTATGAAATTTTTTTATCAGCTATCAAGGTAGATTGGTAAACACTCGTAATAGACGGTCTATCAATCTAGTATTTTTAAATTAACTATCTATTAAAATAAATTTATTTATTAATTCAGCGAAGTTGAGATTAAATCAAGGGACGCCTAGAAAATTAAAAACATACTGTAGCTGCACAGTTGGCCCAGAGCTATACGATGTCTAGTTAATGTTTCATAGAAGAGTCTTAAAAATAAATTAGAAAGTAATGAATATTTATATCAAATTGCTTCTTTGGAAACCTCTAAATATACAACCTATTCCTACTCTTTGACATTTATATGGTAGAAAATTGAAAAGGCGTTTTTTATATTTACTATCACAAAAAAATACTTCATTTTTTAAAAGTTAAAGGGTGCTTTATATCTTAAAAATGTTATTTGTCTCAGGAAATTTTAATCAATTATTTTTTGAAATTAAATTATTTTAATTAAAAGTGTTGTACTAGTTTCTATAAGTTGAATTAATTTTAACTAAATTAAAGTAATTTTAATTAAATTAAAGTAATTTTAATTAATATTTTGATCAATTGTAAAATACTTTTTGAGAGATTGAGGTGATCTTTCAAGTATCACTCGTTAAAATATATTAGTTCTCACGGGATATCTAATTGTCTAGAGTGTAATAGATTTACTACAATAGAATAGAGATCAACTCTCGGCAAGCGCATATCCTCGAGAAAAAATTCCTCCAAACTTCTAGCCATTCGACGGTTGGCTATAAGTTGACATCATAATTTACCTCTCTTCACATAAACAAACAACGAATTGTGATGGACGTTTGGGATAAGCCTGATCACCTTTTACTACGACTTATATTTTAATGTAAAATTTGATATTTTTTTAGATATCTAAAGTACCTCTAATATTGAATTACATAATAAAAAAAATCTTATAAAATAATATTTAAAATATATAGGGTAAAACTTAAAAGAGTGTCCATCATTTGACAAATCGTGCCCCTTTTCCAACAAATTTTAAATGAGCGCCTATTTAAAGTAAACTATCTGAAATACTCCTAGATCGATTTTAAGATTTAGATTATATTAGCTGACTACTAGCTTCTACAATATGTAGCATGGTTGTTAGCTTCTACAGCATATACCAACTAGTTGTTAGCTTTTATAATAATTACATTATTTTATGTTCATTTTGCTTATTGAAGAGTAATAACCTAGTTAAAATAACCTTTCAGCAAGCAAAACAAACTAGAAAGACTGTGACACCTACTACATTTCAAATGAACATTATCTAATTACGATCGGCTATGTAAAGCTAACAGGTAGCTGCTACACTGTGTAACAATTAATTGGTTGCTAGCTTCTATAATAGTATCATCTTATGTTGATTTTATTTATTAGAGAAATAACATAATTAAAATAATATTTTAATGAACAAAACAAACTAAGAGGACTCTAGGACACCACTGTTGGAGTAATCTAGTGTCATACGTTTTGATGTTTGGACATTGGTTTAAGTTAGACTTATTGTTGTATTAATATGCATGGTGAGTTTGCAGGAGACAGGTACCGCAGGTGAAGTCCAAGTGTGAGCTTGGCAAAGGATGAAGCCCAGTTTAGGCTTGGCTGCATAAGTCCAAATGTGTATTGGCAGCGTAAGTCCAATCAGGGCTTGGTATTTGTGTTTGGCAGCGTAAAG
>JBBPFQ010874667.1:1194-11996 GCA_037974815.1 Kaempferia elegans
GTGTCAAATGGGGAGAAATTGAAGTTTAAGTTAGAAACTTAAAGATTCTTCATTTGTTGAATATAATGAAAATTAAATAGAGCGCATAAGTTATGGGGAAAGTTTAATTTCATGCTAGTTAATTTTCATGTACTATTTTTGTTGGACCCTTACGGCCGACAAGAGGGAAGTGAATTGCCCTACAAATTAAAAAGAACACCTTGCTCAAACTTATCAACTTTAAACAAACACACAAAATAGAATAAACAAATGTAATTTAAAACAGTATGAGACACAAGGATTTTTACTTGGTTGTAACCGGGGAGGTTAATAATCCAAGGATGATGAAGTGCACTATTGAAATCTCCTTCTTGAATAAGATTAGAGGTGGAGAAGCCTTGTACATGAAACTAAAGCTCAGAAAAGAAAAGGCTCAAAATACAAAGTGATTACAATGTTTGTTGTTTTTTAAAATTAAGAAATCATAGCTCTATTTATAGCTCTGTCAAATTTTATCGTAGAGGCCTTCTGGGCGCCCGGACCTGTTCTGGGTGCCCCCAGGTGGTCAAATCTCATCCCCTCACAAATGGCTCATCAACGAGGTTCGGATAAGAATTTATCCACTTCTGGGCTGCCATATTGCAAGGTGGCTGACACGACACCCGACTGGAACTGGAGGAGTTCGGGGCACCCAGACAGTCAACCTCATGTTGACTAGTCTAGTTCCCTCTGGCTTGAGTAGGTTTCGTCTGACTAGCTCCCGAAACCTCTGACTTTGTCTCTAGTCGCCTGGGTGATCTTGGATATCCGGAATAGGGTTTATCTGAACCCATGTTCCATCTTTCTCCTCGAATGATCTACCTCGCCACCTTCTCGTTCCTTGGAAAACTTCACATATACTTCTCACTCCGTCGGTGTACACTTTCGTAGCACCTCATCCTTCAGACACATCGAACCCGTCGACTCTCTCTTGTATTATCCTTCTCGCTAGCTGTGTCTTTCACTGGACTTCTTGTATTCCTAACCTCCTGCACACTTAGACACAATGCTAGATAACGATATACCTAAGCTAACTTAGTTAATCACATCAAAACTAACTTGGGCCACCAATAATCTCCCCCTTTTGATGTGAGCAACCCAAGTTAAGATTATGGTTAAACTTAACCAAAGTTAATCTATTAAGTGCAAAATTTTAAATGAATAATTGCAACTAAAAAAAATTTAAGTAAAAACCTACTACCTTCCCCTAAACTTAACATTTCTCCCACTTTGAACACATTAAAAATAGGGGCAACAATTTGAGAAAAAATTTCTAACTTAAGCAAGGTAGTAAAAAAAATTCAATTTTCTAAGCGTTGGAAACATAATATCCAAAGAAATTCTTAAAAAAATCATTTTTTTATTTTTTAAAAAGTTACATTTTCAATAGAAAAAGTCATAAAAAAAAATATCCAATTTTAAAAATATATATATATATATTCAAAACTCTTACCTTAGGTGCATGACTATATTTTCTAACCAATAAAATTTAAAGTTTATGAAAATGAATTTTACATCAACATCAGATTTTTTTTTATTTAAAAAATTTTCTTAACACAACATGCTTCAGTTTTCTAATTTACAAAAAAAAAATCAATTAAAACATTTTATTAACAAAAATAATTATGCTAAGTATGATTTAGGAACTCGGTAAAAGTTCCTTCCTACAGGGTTGACCAAGAATTTTCTAGGAACATATTTGTAAGAAATCTTTCTGATTTGTCCTTTGTGAAATTTGTAATACCAATTTAATCCAGTCCTATATGAGCATGCATAATTACTTGAATTTTTTAATTTTTCTAACTTTTATTTTAAATTTTAATTTTCTAATTTTAACTTATCATAGTCGTGTAGCAAACAAGATCTTGCTAAAGTTACTTTCATTTGTTTATTTTCATTTTCTAATTTGGCTAATTCTTTAGTAAGCATCTTAATGAATTTGAAAGATAGAGTTGGGGAAAGATTGCGTACCTGACTTACCTTCGGAAGCTCCCCCTCCATTGTAGCTTTCATCCAACGAAGCTCCCCCTTCGTCGATGCTTTCTTCGGATGCTCCTCCCCTTTAGTCGATGCTCATCTCTGATGGAGTGTCGTACGAATCTTCTTGATGACTTGTCATCAATGCAAGTCCGTCATAGGCATCGATTTCAAACTCAGATGTAGACTCGTCCCAGATTGCCTTCAAATTTGTATATCTTGGATTTATCGGTCTTTTGCCCTTTTCTTTTTCCTTCTTAAATCTTGGGTAATCATCCTTTATATGTCCTTCATGGCAGTTGTAACATTTAATCTAACTTCTTCTTGAAGTAGGTTTCTTTCCCTGCATCTTGTAAAACTTCATAGATTTGATAAGCTCATTTAAATTCCTTACCATAAGAACTTTTTCTGATTCATCGACTAAAGAGTCAGACTCGTGTTCATCCTTCTTCATAGCTTTGGAGGCTATGTTGTTGTTCTTTTTTGGATCTGCACATCTAGTTTCATAAATCTCAAAGGTTGAAAATAATTCTTCAAGAGAGCATGCCTCTAGGTCCCTAGAGATGTAATACACATCTACTAGGGTCATACCTGATTTCTTGGAAATGCGTTGAGTGCATACATGATCGATTCTCGATTGCTTACCTTGTCTCCGAGATTCGTTAACTCAGTTATTAGTTCCTTGAGCTTTGCTTGTAAACGCGCGACCATCTCACCCTTGTGTAGTTGAAAGTTGGTGAGTTGGTTACGAAGATCTTTTCTTACTAACTTGGCTTCCATTATTCCTTCGTGTAGCTCCAGGAACTTCTCCCAAAGTTCTTTTGCTGAGTTGTATTCTCCGATTCGGCTGACTTTTTGAGGTGGTAGAGTGCTTAGCAGATGGAATTATGCCTTCCCATTTGCTACGAATGATGCTTGTTATTTATTTGTCCAATCTTCCACTTATTTTAATACGTCGTTGTTCCGACAGGTGCTTCCAAACCATTTTTTAAGAATAGAAATATGCGAATATCAATTTTAAAGAATACCTCCATTTTCTTTTTCCAGTGTCTGAATTTTCCTTCGAACTTTGGCGGGTGGATGCTTGCTCCAGTCATTTATCTTGTGTGCTTCGTTTAACAGTTAGTCCTCCTGAAACGACTTGGCTCTGATACCACTTGTTGGTCCCTTGCGGCTGGCAAGGAGGTGAATGTCCTTGCAAATTAAAAACAACACCTTTCTCAAACTTATTGACTTTAAACAAACACACTAAATAGAATAAACGAATGTAATTAAAAAAAGTATGAGACACAAGATTTTTACTTGGTTACAACCGGGGAGGTTGATAATCCAAGGATGATGAAGCGCACTATCGAAATCTCCTTCTCGAACAAAATCGGAGGCGGAGAAGCCACGTACACGAAATCAAAGCTCGAAAAAGGAAAGGCTTGAAATACAAAGTGATTACAGTGTTTGTAGTTGAAAGCAGAAGCCGGCATTATCTCTGGTCGCCTGGGTGATCTCGAACATCCGAAATAAGACTCACCTGAACTCATGTTCCGTCCTCATCGAGCGATCTTTCTCCCCGACTTCTCATCCCTTGGACCGCCGCGCGCGTCCTTCTCGCTCCGCCGGTGAACTCTTCCACAGCACCTTGTCCCTCGGACGCACTGAGCCCGTCGACTCTCTCGTGGCGTCCTTCTCATTAGCTGCGTCTTTCACTCGACTTCTTGTGTTCCTAAGCTCCTGCACACTTAGAAACAAGGTTAAATAACGACATGACCTAACCTAACTTGGTTAATTACATCAAAACTAACTTAAGGCACCAATAATTGGGTTCGATCCTCTATTGTATCCCCATCTATATTTAAATAAATTTTATACTATTTTATTATTGTTAACCAAGTCTTATGTGGTCTCTCCTTCCTCTATTAATGTGCATATTTATCGATCTCACATCGCCTAACTAATATATTTATTGGATGTCTAAATACCTACTTATACTATTTTAAATGTCTCCTAGATTTTTCCTTCAATAGGTGCAATCCGACTTTTCTTTAATATTCTCATTTTTTATCCTATTCATCCTCGTATGTCTACATATTCATCTTAATATCCTCATCTATACGACTCTCATCTTTTGCTCGTCGGTTTGCTTCTTAACCTAACATTCAACTCCGTATAACAAAACCAATATGTGCCTCACCATAAACAAAATATCATGATGAATGATCATAAATACCCAAAGAGAGCATTTTTTTTACTTTACTCATGAAATATAGATAAAAAATTATTATAAAAAAAAACTAAAAGCGAAAGGCAAGGAAAGTAAGAATATGGAATGACAATAGAAGTGTATGCAACATGGAAATTTCCAACACTATGGATTGATGAAATGTTTATGCAACATGGTGTTTGAGAACACTTTATGAGCAAATGAAAATCATTGTGCACATCTCTAACCAAGATGTCATAATCTAATAGCTCACTTGGTTCATAGAATGGAAGAGGTAAGAAATAGAATAGCTATTGCTAAACAATAGTGTTGTTGGAATTTCTCTCAGTTAATGAAATTGATCTAATAGGTTAGCTTCGGTCAATCAACTCATTGGCAAGTCAATAGCTCAAATAAATGGAGCATTGGTATGGCAACATGGATCATGCCCCCTTTTGATTCTCAACACACCACTTCAGATGGGGGAGGCATCCTTTTGGTACCATCATCACCAGCATAATCCTGTTGATCACGGACTTGATTCTTGACGCATCTTTTAAGTCAGTATGTCTTATGAAATAAGAAAATCTAAGGTCGAAGTGAGGGGGTATAAACCCCTTTGCTTTCTTAAAGACAATATTGTTCCACCTATGGGCTTATGGTTTATTGGTAATTGTTTCCCAAGATACAATGAACTACAATTTTAAATAAGACTCCAAATTTGAGTGTTTGGTAAACTTTTAAAGTCTCAGAACTCTATAAACAGGAGAGAAAGATACAAGAACTCTAGTGGAGAAATTATAACTCGAGAATTGAGTGAGTTGAGAGACGAGTCTTGAGGGTATATAGTGATGGAGAAATAGTGCATGTAAGTGTGAATGAGTAGTGTAAATGGAATATTTCTATTAATGGAAGAGAAAAGCTAAATGATGGAAACAAGTGGTAATCTCCATTAAAAATTTATAAATGCAGAAATAAAGACTCCAAAGCCCAACTTTTAATTTGGCATACTTTAGAAAATGATGAGCCTATTTAGGAATAACTTCCAACACTTGAAAAATTAGAGTAAATTAAGATTATTTAAAAAGTCCTTTATATTTCCTATGTGAGTCTTTATAAGTCTTTTATGACTCCTATGTGAATCCTTATAAGTCCTTTATGATTTCTTCATCTACTAATATAAATATGTATGTTATTGTAATGATGGAATATGAAACATAAATTGAGTTTTTGAGAATTCTTTAGGTTGTGTGATGTCATCTCTTAACAATGTGATGTCTCAAAACCCTTAGGTGTGATACCTAAGTTTCTATAATCTTTCTACAATTCTTTATTGCCCAATTTCTACTCCGCAAACCTTCCAACATTCAATCTCTCTTCTTGTGCTGCATCAACAAATCTTGCTTCTCTTTTCTTAACCAAGGGGAACTCGTTTGGACAATGTCAAATGACATGGTTTCCACTGTGTCATTTCGCACCATGCTAGTAAGTGTGATCGGCACTACCACTCTTTCACGTGCAATTAATGCCCTCTTAAAAATTCCTTGATTTTAATCACATACAAATTAACATTTGTGCATACTTGAGTTATCATTCAAGCATTTGCGTCCATGGACCACCCTCATGTATGAGCTCATGCCTTCTTTTGATCAAGTCAAAGCAAATGGATGAATATCATGATCTCCTCAATCACTCAATTAATATTTGATATTAATTTTTTATTCACTGACGAAATTAGTTTACGACAGTCAACTCGATCAATTGTTTACATAAATCAATTTCCAACAAATAGCATAGACAAATTGGATATAAAACAAGTATTCTTTAGTTTGGTTCATGCATTTAACTATTGTTTGTAGGAATGTTATACAAAATAAACAAAAGAATAATTCTCGCAAGGGAAAAAACATCCATGCATGAATATTTTTTTTTGGCTCGTCTAACTAGTACAATTGCCTAGTCCAATGGAACTGATCCACCTTGTTTGCCTAGCTTAACAAAAACGATTGACTTGGTGGCGCTCCCTCCTTATTTGATTGATCTATTCAACCCAATGGAATCTCTAATCTCAACTAACCTATTTGACGCGTTCATGCTACCTAATCTAAATGACACTGCTTGCTCTATCATGATGTATCAAGTCAAACTGGAAAAAAAAACCTCTTAAAAGAGTTTCTTTTTTTTTTTTTTTGCCTCCTATGCACAACGTAAAAAAAGAAAAAACAACTTCCATAACATGGAGGAACAGATTGTTAAATATATATATATATATATATTATTTTTTATCTTATAAAATATACTACTATAGATTAAATTATTGTGTATATAAATTTAGTTTAAATTTAAAATGATCAAAGGAATCCAAATTAAATCCAGTTTAAATCTACTTATCATGTCATGTCTACTTGGTGACTTCAAGCTAATCCAAAATTGACTTTTACTTAACAAACATCAAACATAATATCAAAACTTCAACTCAACCTTCAACATTCCAAATATAACTTAATAATATCTAATTTGTAAAAACAAAACGTGTGAGAGTTTTCATTCGGTGAAAATTCATAAAGGGAACAGATCAGTCATCTTCATGAACTAAATACACCATCAAAATACAACAATATTTCAATGAAACCTATTAAGAACATAAACATGAAAACAAAAGAGCAAGTCGTACCTTCTCATACTTCGCTTTAGCAAGTTCATACTTCCCTTCTTTGAATAACCTATTTCCCTAAAAGAAAAAAAAACAAGCAGTACTTAAGGTTTTTCTCCAGCAAACTAGCAATGATTCATATGTTAAGATGGAAGAACAAAGAAGCATGTGAATCCCTAGAAAAAAAAAACAATACTGAGCAGCAAACATACAAAAGTAAAAAACCTAGTCAAAATTTTCAGCCCATCACAATAAAATGAGAAAGTGCAACAGGAAACTGCTAGAACACTTATCCCTAAGCCCTATGCCACTTGGATGACAGTACATTTACTTGACACTGGTGTGGATCCTAGCATTCAACACAACTATTTCTAAATTTATTTACACATCATCATTCAGAGATGTGTATACTAGGAGTATCATTGTCTGAGCTTCAATGTCAGACATAGATACAGAAGTGGTAGACAGGTACAAAATGGTAGATACAGAGTTGATGAATATGCAAATGGCCTCTCATCATCTTATCATACCCATGTGCCACAAAGCAGATGCAACATATGCTTAAAATTTATCAAAACCGCTTATCCTTCAATGCTAACAAGGAAAGCTCTCACAGAGATTAACAAAAAATTTAATACCAAATATATGATTAAACAGAATTATGAGAATATCAATTCGCACAAGGGAATGTATAGGTCAAAAATGAATACCGTGTTTTTGATGTTATCTGCCTCATCCATGATTTCTTGAAATGTCAAACCAGTCCAATCCTGTATTCAGTTATCAAATGTGGGTTAATTGTAAAATTTAAACAGCATAATAGAATTTGAAGTTAATCTCACAAAATGCCCAACAATTCCATAATTCCTAAAATGATACACTTAGCAAGTGCTTGAAGAATGATAAGGAGATGAACATGCACATTAGGATCACGGGCATATCGTAACTTGAGCTAGAGAACTGTGGATCAGAATTGAGATTACCTTGGGCATCTCAAAGCCAAGCAACTCGATTTCCCACTGGACATGAGCTCCTTCAGGAACATTAGCAGACCTGTAAATGAAGTGATACAATGAAATTCAGAAACTCACTTTCTGAAAATAAATGACTTAATTTAGAAAGTTACCTTGAAAATTTATCATATGCATAATCCGGAGGGCTAGTGACCAGTGCTATCTCTCCAGGAAGCATAAGTCGAACACACATTTCAAATCCCTCAGGCACCTAGAGAGTATAAGATTTTAGTAAAAGATATCAGTTCAACTACTGAAGTAAAGAACTGAATCAGCATTGTTAGTTTAAGCTCAGGAAGATTGAATATCAAGGACAATAACAGTAGCAATATAATAAAATGCTTGCTTTAGTTATCTAAAAGTACAAGTATTTAGCAAGAAACATTGGAGTTGAGCTTTATAGATGGTACACAAGTCTATGGATATATGTGGGAGACTTGAACCAACAGATAAATGTCTTCAGTCCCAAGTATGTGACGTGATATTTCTCTCTGAATAAAATAGAATATTTTATATTTCCCAACTCAGTATTTAAACAGGTGGTCCCAGAGTTAGGATTGTTTCAAATAATCTCATTAGGAGAAGGCCACAACTTTGATATGATGGTATAATCTCCCCTCTCTACATTGTTGGTGGCCCGAATTAATTTTGAACTGATCAACTAAGTTAAGTTAGGTTATGTCATTTTCTAACATCGTGTCTAAGTGTGCAGGAGCTTAGAAGAAGGATGGCGCAAGAAAAGAGTCAACGGGCCCGACGCATCCGAGGGATGAGAAACTGCAGAAGAGTACACCGGCAGACCGAAAAGAGTCAATAGAGCCTTGGTTCGACTTGTTTTCACACAACACACTCTGTATTCATCTATGAATTATGTTTTTACGATTCCGAGTTTCATTTTCGTGTATGAGGCTTCTCCGCCTCCGACGTTTCGTTCGAGAAGGAGATTCTGATAGTGAGACTACTTTCCTTGGAGTAGCAATCCTCTGATTGAGAACTAAGTAAATATTCTTGTGTCTCGTACTACTTTCTTTATTCATTTGCATTCTATTTAAGTGTATTTATTTAGTTGTAAAGATGGAGAAAGGTATTTCTATTTCGCAAGCAATTCACACCTTTTGTCGGCCGCACGTGACCTGCAATTGGTATCAGAGTCCAACACTTGAGAAGGACTAATCGTCGACCGAAGCACAGAAGATATGGTCAGACCGAGATACCCGCTGAAGTTCGAGTGGGAGTTCACAATTTGGAAGAAACGCATAGAGGTATTCTTTAAAACGGACTTTGAAATTTTGTTAATAATTAAATATGATTTTGTAGCCCCTAAAGACTAACAAGGAGCAGAAAAAGAAGATAACCAATGGACTAAAAAGGATCAAGCCGAATTCATGGCGAACGGACAAGTAGAATTTTACCTGCTCAGCGTACTACCTCCGCAAGAAGTCTGCAGAATTGGCGGCTACGGATCCGTAAAGGAACTTTAGAAAAAGTTCTTAAAACTACACGAAGGAACCACGGAAGCAAAACTCGCAAAAAGGAACTTGCTCCGGAACCAACTTACCAACCTCCGACTGAAAAAAGGTGAAACAGTTGCGCATTTACACGCCAAGCTAAAGGAGTTGATCATACAATTAACGAATCTCAGAGAAAAGGTAACCAACCGAGATTCGATAAGGTATGCACTTAACGCTTATTTCTAAGTACGCAAGTATGGTCAACCATAGTAGATGAATATTACATCTCTAGGGACTTAGAGGTAAGTAACATAGAGGAGTTGTTTTCCACATTTGAGATTCATGAATCTAGATATACGGATCTAAGGAAGGAGCCAAACCAGAACATGACCTTAAAAGTAATGAACAAAGACGAACTCGAGTCTGACTCCTCAATCGACAAATCAGAAGCAAAACAACCCTAATGGTAAGAAATTTTATTAAGTTCCTTGAATCTAACAAATTTCACAAATCGCAGGAAAAGAAATGTACTTAAAAAAATGAAGGTCAAATGTTACACCTGCCAAGAGAAAGGGCACATCAAGGACGACTACCCAATACTTAGAAAGGACAAAGACAAGGGCAAAAGACCACCAAGTTTAAAACACAAGAACCTATAGGCGACGTGGAACAAGTCTACATCCAAGTCCAAGATTGAAGTTTACTCCGGACTTACACTGATGGCAGGTCATCAATAAGAATCACACAACGACACCTCGTCAGAAATGAGCATCGACGAAGGGGGAGAGTCATCGTCGGAAGAAAACTTCGATGGAAAGGGAGTATCAGAGCACAAGGTTAGTGAAGTACGTACCTTATCTCCTGCTCAGTCCTTTAAATTTATAACAATACTTTCTAGAAATTTGTGCAAGATAAAAAAGAAAATTAATTAAAGTTAACAATAGCAAATGCATATAGATTAAAAGATTTAGACAAATTGAATCTTGAAAATGAAAAATTTTGAGAAAAAGTAGAGCAATAAGAATAATTACAAAAGAACTATGCATGCTCATATAAGATTAGAAACTTTCAAAGTTCTGGACTAAATTGGTATTATCATTTTCATTAGGGCCAAATTAGAAATATTTCATAAAAGTATATACCTAAAAAATTTATTGTTAATCCAGTAGGCAGGAACATATATTGGGTTCCAAAACCATATTTGGTTTAAATTTTCTAATAATTAAAATTTCTTTAATTGAATTTTTTTTGGTAAAATATTATATCAAAATTTATTCTCAAAATTTTTGAAGTGATATCTAAACAAATTTTCTATTAAGACAATAATTTTCAAAGTTTTTTGAGCAATAATTAATTTTCTAAAAATTATTTTTGAAAATGTCTAACTTTTAATTCCAAAACTATTTTTCATAAGCTATCTTTTTTATTTTTATTCAATTTTTTATATTTTTATTAGGAAACAGAAGCATGCATTAGTAAATATAATTTTAAAATTT
>JBBPFQ010874771.1:0-11996 GCA_037974815.1 Kaempferia elegans
GACGCCGCCCTGCGGACGGCGTCTCCGGCATCGTGCAAGCCAGGCCAAGAATACTCCATCTCGAGTGCAATCTCCTGCTCTGTTTTTTTTTTTTTTTTTTGGCTTTCCTCTCTTCTCTTTTATCTGTCGCAGGAATGGCAAACTGTAATGGTATCACACAAATCTTACTGCTCACCTCGAAAATCGAAATGACCTGCCATGCAACCGGAAAGAGGGGCTTTTTATTCACAGGTATCTTTGTATTGTGTTTTCAATAGAAAAGTACAACTTGAACATGGATAGAAAAACGAAAGGAATTCGAGAAGGAGAGGACGAATTCAGATTGTACAAGGAACGCAAGGACAGTCGCAATCTGGACTGCGTGGTAGACCTTCTGGAATTGAGGAAGAAAGCAAAGGAAGAAATCTGCATGAATTGCAAGAACGTGAAGTAAAACAAAAGCCTCTTGCTCGCGCAGGGAATGGTCAGCTTCCGTGGCCGAGGCCTAGGCCTAAAACAGAGTGGGAACTGGCTGAAACGGGAATAATTGGTCAAACAGCAAGGGGGATGGCAGATACAGGAAGCAGGGAGCCGCCCACAGGGAACCGGAGAGAGATGGACAGTCAAAATAGTGAGCAGTGCCGGTCACAGTTGAGAAGGAGGCATCACATTCACAGGAGCTTGTCGTGTATAGGTTCGACCACCTACCTGCACACACTTACCAACTTGCCATTAAATATAACACGCTTAATTTTATTCTTATAATCTTATTTTATTCACGTTTCATTTTCCATTTAGATACATCAATTTACTAAAGGTGGAACCAAGTGATGTGGAAATAGCTAGTTGGCATTAAATCAATGCATTCCTATGCTACGATTTTATACGTGGAACCAAGAAATAATAGATTTCGAATGATACAACCCCAACGTAAGATCACACGCGGAGAGAATGGTCCATAAGATTTAAATCCTTGCCGCGCGAGGCACTAAAACCCTCTTTTCACAAATCCAAACATCTCATAAAAAATGGGCTGGGGAAACTAAAATTTAGGCTGCGGTGTATACCGGCAATTTGAGGAACGCTTAAAAACAAGAACCACAATACAATGTCTATCTTATTACAAATATGAAAGTAGAATTCAAGTCATCCCACAGTGAAAAAACTAAAGCTGATGAGATTTCCACAACGGTGTGGATTAAGAACTGAAGCAAGGATTTGATAACAAACCGCCACCAGCCTACATTTGCTATTATGAATATCTGGAGAACTTATCATTGTTGGTTCGATGGAGCTGGTTGAATTCACTGCAAGGTTCATTCGGCAGTTCTTAGATTTTTCTTTTCAAGTATAGTTCACCTACGGAAACTTATGGTCAAACGTTTGAAGTTACACCATGAGCATAAAACATTACCTGTGCATTTTCACCAGTTCCACTCTTTGAAGGATCATCTGCAGTGACCAATCAAAAAGGTGATTAGGGAGCCACCGGCAAAAGGAAAAGTCATTATGTTTCAGTTAAATAAATGCTTATACTGAGATTGCAATCAATGAAAAGATTTGTTTTATCGTTTGTTTATTCAGGCTAACAAATGCCAAAGGTAGACAGGCAAGAACTAAGACAATGTAGAAAGTAACTGAAAACTTGTAGGTTCCTAATTTGTATGATTAAGGAGCACACGTCATAATTATGTTATTGTTATATTGTTCCATCATAAACGTTCACATGAGCCAAAGGGTTAACAAAAAAGCCAAGAAAAATCAGTATCGTTAGACTATATGACAAGATATTATGTGTAGTAGTTAAAAGCTCATCTAAGACTATATAACGACAATGACGTGTGTAATGGCCAAATGATATATTTAGCTTTACCTCCATCCTCAGGGTTGTCAGAGGTCCACAATGTGAGATTGTCCCTCAACAGTTGCAGAATCAATGTGCTATCTTTGTATGACTCCTCACTCAATGTATCCAACTCAGAAATTGCTTCATCAAAAGCTTGCTTAGCGAGATGGCAAGCCCTGAAAACAGATTTAAAAATAACATGAAATATGTACCAAAAACCAAAAAGTTTTATACGAAACCCGCAACAGTTAATAATCATACCTTTCAGGTGAGTTCATGATCTCATAATAGAACACAGAGAAGTTTAGAGCCAAACCCAGTCGAATTGGATGTGTAGGAGATAATTCAGCCTCAGCTGCACTTGTAGCTGCCTGTTAGCAAGTTCATGACACTGATTAAATCACACAAATTACAAAATGTAGATAATTTGAATGTAAAGCAAAACCAATCTAGGAAAATGTAGATAATTTGAATGTAAAGCAAAACCAATCTAGCACATCACCATCAAATTTCAGGATGAAAACATGCAAAAAGAAACCGAATAATGACAAACAAGAATTTCTTGTTTCATGCTATTAAGTATACAGAAATCAATTAAGGAGTTCTTAGGTGAGTCTGCAGCTTAAACCTGTTTAAAAAAAATGTGATTGCCCAGTGATAAAAAGTTTTGAGATTTCCTTAAAAATTGAGTTTTAATTTCTGGAATTCTGTTTAATCTTTAAGAATTGTTTTAGATTTTTAAGAAAATTTTTGTTAGAGATATTTTGGGACAAGATAGGCCATTCTTATACAAGAGTTGGTAATATTGTCAGTTTAGAAAATTTGAGAAAGACATTCTTCTGTGGTTGCAATATCGATGCAAATCCGATAACAAGCAACGACAGAAGATCATAACTAATAAGAGAAGGGGAAAAAAAACTCCTACATCAAATCAGGTCAAGTTGGTAAAGTATAAGAGAATAAAGCAAGCAAGTAATGCATTCTTCTTTGCCTACAAGTGTTGCTTCAAAAGAAGCAAAACTAGGTCAAAAACAGTTGCAAAATTTGAAAAAATAGAGCAAGCATTGCACACGAAAGCGCTACCTCATACGCTTTCAGTGACTGATCAGCAACCTCCTTCTTCTCGTTTCCAGTCATGAACTCTGCCAGGTAGCGATAATAATCCCCTTTCCTACAATTCAAACCAGATTTCAAGATTAACCTCTAGAAACCTACACGAATTGACTCAAAATCTCAGATCTAGCCGACATCTTGTAGTAAAAGACCGAAGACTCCCCGTCCGTGGAGGAAGGAATGAGATGGCCGTCGATCAAAGTCATGATGTCGGTGCATATGTCAGATAGTTCCGTCTCCACCTTCTTCCGGTACTCCCTAATCGTCTTCACATGCTGCTCGTTCCCCCTTGCTTCCTCCTTCTGCTCGATCGAGGATAATACCCTCCACGCGGCCCGGCGGGCCCCGATCACGTTCTTGAATCCTACGGATAGCAGGTTCCGCTCCTCAACCGTGAGATCCACGTCGAGTCTAGCCACGTTCTTCATCGAATCCACCATCTCTTCGGGAGAGAAAACTCCAAGGGATTAGGTTTGCGGGAACAGTAAAAGGGAAAGGGATGCGTGTACCTTCGTATCGCTCAGCCTGCTCAGAGAGCTTGGCGGTGTAGACGAAGCTCTCGCGATCCTTCTGCGACGCCATGGGAGGTGAGGTCAGATCAAAGCGATCTCGCTTCTGCTGCTACTGCTTCTCGCTTCTTTTTTCCGCTGCACGCGGAGCGCAGGTTTTGACGATAAAAGCAAACAGAAGCGGACGAGCAAATGAGAAAGAGAGACCGTGGACAGGAGGGGTCGAGGGGATGCGTAATGGGTCTCGGCCGTCGGTGCCCGCTTCAGGATTCGTGAGAGAGATGATTGTAGTGTACGTCAGCCGTTGGATCCGAGAGAAATGATATCATAAGAAATTGGATCAAAATTTTCAATAAAAATTATTTATTTTGATTTTATTCTATCAGAAGGAATTTTACATTTAAACATTGATTTTTTTTAATAATATTTGATAGAATTAATTTTATTGTGGATAAAATTTCATATTAAAATTGTTTTTTTTTTAATAAATCTCAACAATATTTCAAGGGAAGAAAAAAAACTAATTTTCCCAACCAAAAAAAAAAAGCATTTCACTGAAACCGCATCATCTGCCTAGATTAATTAGAAGGCTTCATGGCAAAATATTTAGAATTGGCAAAGTCAATAACTTCACACATGATTTTTCATGAAAAAGTCTATTTTATTAAATAAAATTATCTCCTTTTGCTATATGTCTTCTAGAATTCAATAGTGTACATGCTTATTTATGTATCATCACCACTAAGATTGAGTACCTCCTCCAACAATTTGCAAACGGAGGACTTGAAGTCAGAAGGGACAGATAACTGCCTTGGCACTGCATCAAATGCCCACAATGCAAGAATTCTCATAGTATCTGATAGAATCACCTTCTCCTCTTTGCTTACTCTAAGATTCGCAAACTTGCAATAGTCTCTTATCTTGCAGCCTCGACATACCTGAAAGGGGAAAAATTTTCAATGTGGTTTAGAATAAGTTTGTGGTCATCTTGCTGGTTGGCTGATCAGGCAATGTTTCTTTTTTTGCGCACAGATTCTGAAAGCGTAAAAAACTTGAAGTGGAGCTCTTTGAGTTCCCCGCTCCAAGGTGTCATCAATCAATTCTACAAAGTGCCATAAAACACATATCCAAAGTATGACCACTGAATAATTATAGAGTCCGTCCCACCAATCACCTAGATGGCACCAAAGAATTACTGAAGGTGTTACTAATCAGTGAACAAAGATGCTACCAAACAGTTGTCCATGTGCCACCAATCTGATCAAAAAATTTTAAACTCCCTCGTGTTCACAGTCCTAGGTGCTACTTAACAGTTAAATTTTTCAAGGGCCGCCTATCAGTTCAAGGATAATTGTCTAGCAGTACCTAGGATAACTATTTGGTTGAAACTTGCAAAGCTAATTGGTGATGCCTTGCAAAATTGATTATTGATACCTTGAAGCTATGAATTCAAAGAGTTTGATTTTAAGATTCGAGTGCACACAAGAACCACCTCCTTCACATGTTCAACTGTAGAAGGAGCCAGTGTAATAGAATTGTTCGACAAAAGCCAACTTACGACATCTTCTTGAATGCTGAAAAATGAACGTAGTCTTTTAGATGCGAATACTGTTTTCCTGTCGACAGATGGACAACCATAAAGAGCAACCTTCTTCAGGTGACTTCCTGAAAGCCACCTATATGGGAAAGATTGAAACCTTATATAGAAGTTCACAAAACAAAGTTAAACACGTGAATTACTAGAACAACACATTCAGTTACAGAAGAAGCAAATCAGAAATGTAGAAAAGCCAATATCAATTATATATGTTTCAGTGCGTTGCAATATGTACCAGTAGATGTCGAGTGCCAAACAAGGAACACAAAATTAAGAGAAGATGTGCACAGCAAGAATTGTAAAGAGTGAATGCCAAACAAAGTTAATATAGTTTCACATTAAAAATAACGAGTTATCATAATTGTTGGAAAGGGTGGGTAACAAATTAAAGGTGTCTAATAAGAGAAGTCTGGGAAGCCAAATGAGAAACTTTTTCTTTTGAGTGAATGACGAGCACAGGGCAAGCCATGAGCTAATGTTGGATTCATGGCTCCATGTAGTTGAATGATGTTTTAATATTAAGGCTTTTAAATATATGCACCAGTCACGATGAAACTGCCAATTAATTTTTAAGAAGTTTTACCTTTATTTTGACACTTGATCTTCTTATCGGAGCAACTATGGAGTTCCTTGTTTGTCTAATGCACTTCCATTCTTGTATAATTGTAGTCCTGATGATAGTCACAACAAGAAGTCGTATTTATTTAAGGGATGAATTTTTGTAACACAGACATCGCCTAAATCCCTTTTAATTATGTTATATTTATCCACATTACCTTCTAATTTCCCTACTTGCTTTTGAATATCCATACAATCTGATACTATATAGCTTATTGATACACCAAACCGAGCATGAATAACAATTTTTTTACTTTATCAGTCCTAATAATCCCGCAATTCATTCAGCATTCCTAACTTTGTACATACAACTAATTTAAAAAAAAAGTAATTTCACCTAAGGGCATTAATATCTGCTTGCAAAAAAAAGCATTTGCAAGGATCTTGAATATTAGATCCAAGATATTAGACTTCTTGCTTACAAAAAGTATTATTCAATCATCAAAGTTTGGTTTATTTTTGAATTATTGGAAAATTTGAATTTCATATATCCATAGTTCTTTTCAACCTAAATCCTTTACTTTATTCACCATGCATGTTTATTCACAGTAAAAATAGAAAGTTCTTCCATTTCCATGCACCTTTTGTTCACAACATTTTGGGAACCATTTGAGATAATCAAGCTTACCAAAGAAACCAAATGTTATACTATGCAAAGCTTTCTAACAACTGGGTGGAGATTGGCATGAATAGTACATTTTCCAAACTGCTGCTTCAGCAGCATTCATAAACAGATTTTCAAGCTTCAGTAGAGGACTTAAATTTTAAGGGAAAAGAAATCCATTTTATGAGATAGCTTCTGATGCACTTTGTTCACCAAATACAGGATGAAAAATAGTGTCCAAGGACAACATGAAATAATTAGGAAATCATTAATATAGTGTGTTAGGTGCACCCCACAGGACCGTCAAAGAAGGGCGCGAATACACAAGGGAAGGTGGAAGGAATTGCCAACAATTTAACCAATTACAAGGACAGGCAACCAAATTAGTTACCAAAAATTAACAATGCATTTATTCAACTTGATATACATCTTGTTCACTTGTTCAGTTTACCACCCTCTATTTACTAAAATTTTGGCATTTGGTAGAGAAAAACTACATTGGCAATCCTTCTTCTTGTTCTCATTTCCTTATGACAATCAGTTTATTACAGCTACACATTTGTTATCCACTTGTTTTATTTCTGATATACATACTATAGTGAATATTTAATCCTTCCATAGGGTAATAAAGGTTTGAAGATTTGATTATTTTCAGGGTACTAAACATTCTACTACAATTCTTCCCTTCTTTTTCCAATATTTTTTCAAGGTAACAAAATCGGCAAAGAAAATTAGTCAATAATCAAACATACAGAAGAATAAGCTAAAAAAAATTGTTTACTTTGCAATCTCTTGCTTGTCTTGCCCATATTTCTCCGCAGCTGATTTCACGTACTGTCTGGAGTACATTTTTGCCGGCGGGACCGGCACCTCCTTGGCCTTCAATGAAGTCATCCGAGAGAAGGTTTCCAACTTAAGATAACCCTTCTCACGCAACCGTTCTACAAGCGCCACAGCTTCCGTAGGTAGCTCTTTGGGCCATTCTTTCTGCTCAAAGACCCGATGCCGCACCGAGCTCGTAAAAGGCGTCGAATTTTTTTCCTTCTCGCTACCACCGTCATGCTTGGAAGGCACAGCGACTACCGAACCCGTCCTAGGCTTCGGCTTTGCGAACATCGAGGAAAAGCTTCCAGGCTTAGACACCTCCGTAACGGAATCGACGGAGGCTGCGTCAGAGATGAAGGAAACCGACCTCGGCAAGGGCAAGAAAGGGAAAGAAGGATCAGAAACCCTAAAAGTGGCGGTTCGAGTGGCATTTGAGCGAACGACGGAACAGGGTAGAAACTCGCGCAGAGAACCACGGAGGAAGCGATTGAAGGCGACGGCTTTGGAAGGGACCATTTCACGCGGCAGAGTGGAGGCGGCGATGGATTAGCGAAGTCTACCGGACCGGAAAGAGAAGAGGACGTCTAGGCGGCGCACTCTAACAACGGCGAACTGCGTCACAATTCGCATTAAAGCCGGTTCAGCGTTGGGCGAACCGAAAGCGTGCAGATCGGACCGGGCTGCAAATGGTCCGGCCCATTTGCGATCAGTGAGCACAGTGCGATCTAGACCGGTTCACTTTTATATTTCCCCACCGTTCGCGACCTAAACAGTGACCCTGAATCACCAAGTCAACAACGTCAAGATCTCGTTGAATCATCAAGTCAGCCACGTCAAAAACTCACATGGCAGGAAAATTAACAAAGTCACTCATCTTCCACTCATCCATCCCACTGCGTGTCTGATAGAAAATTAACAAAGATCGAGATCGAAGACAAGTTACAGTTCAGTGCATGCACATATATATTTACTAGCCACAACACAGTTTTGACTTGGAGCTAGATTAATTAAAGACAGTCTCAAATAACACACACACACACTTAACTTCCACTAGCTAGAACTACTCTCTCTTCATAATTAATCTTCAGTACTGGGCCATCTTGTTCCATGCATGCATGATCACCAGTTATCTACACATTTAATTAGTTGAATGATGAACAAAGTAATCGATAATCTAATAGAAAATTAAGATGCAGATTAATTAATTAATTAATTAAGTGCATAGATACAGATATATATATATACCCCAGATGAGTAGTGTAATCTTGACTGTGTTGTGCAGTGTTCACTTGTAAAAGGTTCCTCCTTGAATCATATGCCGGCACGGCCTCAAATTCACTAGTCGGTGCCACTTGATGTTGCTCGTTTCCATTTATCTGTCCACATATATCGTTAATCAGTCACCTCTTTTAAACTTATGGTTACAGTTCAGATTCATGCATATTGTATAGAAAGAAGAAAGAAAGACCATTCTCTTCAGATACATGTTGTCCTTTTGCAGCTCCATTTCCTGGATAATGAATAACTTAGAGATCATCATATATGCCAACGAAGTTATTATAGATCATATAATTACCTTTTTCTGTGTGTACTCAGTGTCCGCAAACAATAACTCATTCTGAAATAATCAAGATCATGACGACTGTAAGCACTTTTGAAATGTAACAAAGTCGATGTGATTAATTTGTTGACAGTTGAGAATTAATTAATAATATACCTTTTTGGATCTTATTTTGTTTAATCCTTTCTCTAATTTAGTCTCCAGTTGCTTCAGGTCCCTTAGGTTCATGGATCCAAGAGTCTCACCCATCAAACTCCTAATAAATTAACAGTGAATTGTAGGAAACAATTTACAACTTTAATTAATTACAAGCAGAAATTTAATAATAATCTGACCTGTTTGTTGTGAGTATATTGTTGATCTGCTGATGCAGTTTCCATGCTTCTTGCTGGTAGTACTACAAGATATATATAGAAGCAAAGAAGATTTTAAATGAGATTACTAGATCAGTTATATAGATATTATAGACAACCTTGTCTAGATCATTAATGTGGGATTAAGTAGTGGATATTAAACGATATACATTAAGCTAGATTTGATATACTATGTATGTTGTCACATCAAAAAAGAGTTCTTAAGCACACAACACATTAACATTACGTGTTTTGCAATTTTGTTATATTAAATAAGAAAAACATAGTCTAGTAGTACACACATAAAATGGAATTAATGGAGTAGATAGTTTAATTAATTTGTCTACAGTTTATTACCTGAGCATTTGCATCTGAAACAAATCCAATGCTGCTGGTTTCATTGCATGCCTTCCTGTACCTATCAATAGTTGCTCTTGCACTGCACAATTAAAAAGGGCAATTTTGGTGTTAAAGGCTATGGCTCACGACTTATTAATTTCAATTAATAGAAAGAATTAGAATGAAAGTTTTTGTTTTCAATGATAATGGAATCCTTTCAATGATAAACAAATTTGAACAAGATCTGAGAACCTTTTGGCCATTTACTTATTATGGAACATCATTTGCAACATAAGAGTCTATAGTTATTCCTAGGGGTGCCCAGTTTACTAGGTGACAGACTTAATATAACAGGGGCAAGAGATAAATTAATCTTAGCAGACACATACCCTTGGAAAAAAAAAAATCCCTTCCACCCCTAGCCTCTTGGGCAATTAGCTATAAGCTGAATTCGTAATTTAACTCTCATAACATAACTTAGGAGTGGACATTGAAATTAAAACCATACAAAGAGCATAACCACCTTTTGTTACACTAAGAGTCTACTAGTTCTAGTTCTGAAGGTATTCGAACCATGTTATATGTAAAATTAAAACTCCATAAATTAAACAAGCTTCAAAAATGAAACCACAAGTTATACAAGAGCATACACATCAACGCCATCATGCATCAATCAAAACCCTAAAAGTGTTACCCTGCCACATTCCCAATCTTTTCATACAGATAGAACCCCCAAATCGAGAACCAAACTCACAGTTCAATTGAATCAAACCAAAACTCATTCCACACGGCATCACCCACAGTTGGGAAGAAGGTGTAACATCACCCCAAACCCTAATAGTTTATATGCTGATAACTACATTAGTTAACTCCTAGTTCCGAGGCCCTACGTCCCATCCAACTCCCATTGGTTGTCTCCTGCCGTGCTGGCACGAGATCCCACACATGATTGGCTGCACTATTTAACCCATTTGTCCATTGTGTAATTGTCTGAACATTTCTTTTACACGTTGAACTACTTATTTTTGTAATCCCCATGCAATGCCTGTGCAGTCCTTTTACGTGCTGCTGCTTCATGTTTAATTATTTGATAGTTCGGGAGAGAGAAGGAAATGTATTTCGAACCCTAATTCGGTGCTCGGGAGAAACCCTAAATAAGTGATGAAGATTGTATACTGCTTGAAATCGGATACCTTGTATTATACAACAAAAAAAACTTATTGAAATATATAAAGAGAAACCATGAAAAAATAATAAAAGTTTATTGAGATCAATATATATATCTCAGCAATTTCTAACTACTTGGGAAAAACCCTAAATAGGTGGGTGGAGAGTGTTGCTTCTACACTTTGGCATGGAGATCGAATGTGATTAGCATACAGGGAGGGGAAAGGAGAGGAACGACAACGAAGAAAAATCTTGAAAGCAGATCAGATCTACTACTCGTAAGAACAGATCTCGTATTTTAGAGACCTAAAACAAAAAGGTGAAAGATTTCGACTAAAGTGTAGTTCACAAAATGAAAGTATATAGTAGTAAAGAAGGCGATAGTCGAGGGAAGATGATGATCATAACCTATTTGTGGCGTACTCGTAGAGGCGGCCGCGGCCGGAGAAGATGATGAGCGCGACCTCGGCGTCACAGAGGACGGACAGCTCGTAGGCCTTCTTGAGGAGGCCGTTGCGGCGCTTGCAGAAGGTCACCTGCCGGCTCGTCGTGTTCTCGATCCGCTTGATCTGGATCTTCCCACGCCCCATCTTGGAGTTGGATGTCCCTGCTGGAGGCTCCAGCTTTGCCAGCCTTTCCTGTGAACTCAAAAACAACAACACAACAAGAATCGAAAGACAAATAGAACAAGTTTTTAAAAAAAAAATGTATATGCATATCCTCTGCTCTGTGCTTCATCACTAACCAGTATACTCCACACGAATGGGAAAGTGGAGCTAGGAGGAAGCAAGTAGTGAATAAGAGAAAGCTCGATCGAAGAGTTGATAATCTAACTGGAAGAGGAACAAGTCGATTAAATAGCCATCAGTACTGTATAGCCTTCCTTCCTTAAACAATTCACTACTCAATGCAGGACTGCTGGTCCTAATCATACGAGCTCATATATAGTGCAAGGACTGGGTTATTGAATGAGGCATGGTGAACCATTGCCATCATTAGCTCAATCCAACTGTAGGAGAGATCTAGAGACTGTAAAATGAGCTAGAGAAAGAGAGAGAGATCACAGGAGTTATAACTCCTTCATTAAGCTGGTGTTCAGTTCAGTATATCTATAATTAATTGGCTTCTCCTATCCAGTGGTTCTAATTTCTGAATGGCCATGGACCACTATGAATCCGTCGCTCAGCTTGAGACCCTCTCTCTGCATGGAAATAACCCTGCTTGGCTGCATCCAAACACTCCTCTAGATGCGTGCAGTCCTGATCATCTGAAACTTAAGGGTGAGGGAGCAGTAACGCAGAGGATTGTAACAGGAATTAGACTACTGGATTCGGGGTGCTGGGTACACAGACATGAAGTGCACAGACCCATGACCATTGCCCCATGTAGCGAAAAACGAAGGTCACTTAGAGAGAAGACCTTGATGATCGAACCGTGAAGAAGAAGATTAGAAGAGGAGAAGGACTTGAAGGAAATGGAAAAACT
>JBBPFQ010874983.1:0-23151 GCA_037974815.1 Kaempferia elegans
CCGGCGACTCCGCCGGGAAGGAGATGACGGAGATCACCGGAGTTGACGAGATTAACCCGCAGGCGCTTGTGTGCGATTTCGCGTTCGACCCGTGCGGGTACTCCATGAATGGCATAGATGGGGAGTGGTACTCCACGATTCACGTGACGCCGGAAGACGGTTACAGCTACGCGAGTTTCGAATGTGTGGGGTCCGTGAATGATGACGTGGACATACTCCACGTGTTGAGGAAGGTGGTGCAGATATTCCGACCGGGGACGATGTCGGTCTCTACGACGTCGTTGGGGAGCGAGATGTGGAGAGAGGTATCGGGTGCGGTGGAGCCCATGGGACTGAAGTTGAGAAGCTGCGCGATGGACCAGTTCCCGGATTCTGGGAGTGTTGTGTTTCAAACATTTACGCCGCTTCGCCGGAAAAGTGCACAGTAGAAAAAATATAAAATATGATGACGTGACACTGCTACCGTGGTAGTCGCGCACGAGGCGTCGGTAGGGTAGCATTTCTGTGTACACACACACACATGCACCACATATTATTTTATTGTTGCTATAATTTGAAAGCTTATCTACATTGTTTTCCAGGTATCTACATTGTTTTCTCTTATACTAAATCACGACCTACTATTCTTTTACATCTTTTTTAGGATTTCTCTCTGAGATGCCCTCTCATTAGTGGACATGGTAACTTTGGGTCAATAGATGCTGATCCTCCTGCTGCAATGAGATATACGGAGTGCAGATTGGAAGTAGGTTTGATTTTTTTTTTTTTTGGTTATCACACACATAAAGTGAAACTACTAACAATTCCATGCCAACTTTGATATGCATAGAGCTTTCAGTAATGTATTTGATTGATTATCTAGTCTATGTTCTCGCTGTATTCAATGGTGCAAAGTGCAAACTATGCTCTAGCTGTATTCAATGGTGCAAATTATGTTCTAGCTGTATTCACTGTTGCAAACTTCTGCTGAAGTGAAACATATACTTTGACTTTCATCAGCATACTTTAGTTAATGGAGAACTTGCTTAGAGCATGCAGGGTTAATTCTCATGTTGAAGAAAATTTCCCAATGCTTGTAATTTTTTTCTTCTATTATTGGGGAAATATGACTAACAATTACTTTATTTTTTTTATTATTTCGAATTTACTTTATTTTTTTCTCCGAGATGCTATTACATGCAGATTTAACTCTCCTGTTCATTCGCTAACAGCAGAATCAATTTGCCGTCATATTGTTGTTTACTATGGACATTGTTATTTGGCTTATTTTTTTTTCCTCAAAGATGCTAGTAATTGCAGAAAGAATTTGCTGCAACCACTGATGGTTATTTTTTTACATTGTAATTTGGTCTTCTTTACATCTTTTTTGTTTAACACACTAGTCCTGTCTTATTGTTGTACTTGTTTTGGTTCAATATTCTTCACTATCTGAATAATTTGGCTGAGGACTTAATCTGCTTTGATACAGTTTTCTTCAAGTGGATGGATTAAGTATTCTGATTTTATTTTTGGATATTTTTGGATTTTTTTTTGAGTTTTTAACCATTCCAACAAATTTACATTTTTAACAACTATATACATGTACTTTCACATCTTCAATTCAAAACATCACATGACAATTCTTTTTTTCCATTTTTTTATTACAAATCTATTATTATTTAAATAATATGTTTTATTCATTTTAAAAAAATTCATAACAAGGCTTGAAATTATTAAATCAATGCATGATTTAAATTGGTGCAATGTATTAATTCAAAAATTTGCTAGACTTTTTATTACAAAATTGAAAGCAAGTGCATAGGTTTTCTAAAAATGGAAGTTTGTGCTGGATTGGTTAAAACTTTGAAACTATATGCTAGTTTTAGCAACTAACCATTTATTTTTCGTTTTTTGCCCTAGCAGCATGTTTTATGAGTTTCAGTTATTTGGCTGGCTTATGTTAAATATTACTTATGTTGTTAGCATGCTGTTCTTATGCAACTAATGGATATATCAATAGAGGTGTCAACTGTCAGCACATGACTTGACCCCACCCCTCTATGCAAGTTCGATAATGACAGTGGAGCTCTGTGTTCTATGTTGCTAGTAACATACATTTTGGAGGTTCCTACATAGACTAGGTTGGAAGCAGAAACTTGCCTTGTGAACAGAAGAGACTTATTTTGCCACACACAACATGCTACAAATATCATTATGTGACGAATGGTTCATGCTTATTGAATTAAAGGAATATATTTTCATTCACATAGATGGAGATGTAGATTCATTGTTTCTGTGATATGACGATATTGACGGCGATTATGAAATAATCAACATCTCACACCCACCTCCTTTTGGGTTCAAAAACTTTGTACGTTATCCATTTCCATGAATGGTAGGTAAGGTGAAATATAAAAGTGAGTTATAACATTAGGTTATTGTATTCATCTACTATGTCATTGTTTTGATTTTCAAAAGCATTAATTATAGTAACTTCACCTTCAATTGACAACAATAAGTCAACAAGTAGTGAGTTCCATGCACATTTGGGGGGCTAATTCTAGTACTTGCACGACCACCAAATTGGTTCATTATTCTAAAAACTATTCCTTACAAATGTTGTACATATGACATATCATCTTTGATTCATTGTTATTCCTGATAGTTCATATAATCTCAAATTCCCAAATTACTGTGGCCTCCAGAACTTGGAATGAAGAATCCATCAAGTTACGTGAAACTAGAAATTTGAAATGAAATGTGTAACAGTATGTCAATTAAGTGTCTGCTGAGACATTACCTGGACATCTAGATCAGCTGTACTATCCAGTTGATTACTCTAGCTGTACTATTATTTTCTATATTGATTTGAACATGTTGAAATGCTCTCAAATTTATATGGGTATGCACAGGTGAGTTTGTTCTATCCTCACCTAAGTGTCCATACTGAAGTATCAAGTTTCTGCTTAATTTTTTACTCATTTTACAGGCATTAGCTGAGGCTATGCTCTTAACAGATTTGGACCAGAATACTGTAGGTTTTAATAATTCCATATATATATTTTAAAATATGTGATTTCGTCTGTTATGTGCTTTTATTTATTCCCCGTTTGTTTCGCAGGTTGACTTTGTTCCCAATTTTGACAGCTCACAAAAAGAACCTTCTCTCTTGCCTGCTCGTATTCCAAATTTGCTGTTAAATGGATCTTCTGGAATCGCAGTATAAACCATCTTGCTCATTTTATGATTACACAAATTTGTTGTATAAATCATTTTTCTTATAAAGCATATTAGCTGTGAGCAATGACAACACATAAATTTACATTTTGGAACAACCAGGTTGGAATGGCTACAAATATACCTCCCCACAACCTTGGGGAACTTGTAGATGCACTTTCTGCTTTGATCCATAATCCTGAGGCTACTGTAAGCATGATTTCTTTTCTCTTGAATTTTGTCCACAAAATATTGTAGGAGTTGGTAGTTAAACGAGCTCATTCTGCTTGTATGTTTTTTTTCCTCTAATGTTCTATTTAGCCTGCCTGATAGTTCATTGTGTTCACAAAGGACAATTGCTCAAATAGGTTCCAAATAGATCCATCCATATGCTGCCTCCTAGTGATTTGTTGGTTGTCAAATACAATTAGATGTAAGCCTGTTAAAATAAGCTGATCTTTTGCAGTTGGATGCAATAGTACACATTTTCTTATTGTGTCATCATTTCATTCATAGTTTAAAATTTCGATATGTGCCTGAGTTTCAATTTCGGACTGGGTCGATACAACTTTTATTTATATATATTTTTAAGTTTTAAATATAAAGGTATATTAATTCTATTAATATTTGATTATTAAATATGCTTACTATTTGTTTGCAAAGAGTCATACGCTGCTCAGGTTCCCCACACGACCGACCCACTTGCAAAAAGTCATAGCCAGCAGGACTACTAGAACCACTCTCGATTCCCACTTGTAAGTGGGAAGATATAGCTATGGATTACCAACTTCACCAAAGGGATCAAATGCCATATGGGTAATTGTGGATCGACTGACAAAATCGATACACTTTTTGCCAATCAAGACTACTTTTACTATGACGCAGTATGCATAATTATATAGACGAGAGATTGTCCGACTACATGGAGTTCCAAACCGAATTGTGTCTGACAGAGACCTGAAATTCACTTCTGGATTTTGGAAAAGTTTGCACCGAGGATTAGGTACCAAACTCACCTTTAGTACTGCATTCCACCCTTAGACGGATGGTCAATCGGAACAGGTCAATCAAGTTCTTGAGGATATGCTATGAGCTTGTGTAATCGATTTCCAGGGAAGCTAAGAGCCAAAATTGCCCCTAATGGAGTTCACTTACAACAATAGTTATCAAGCTACCATAGGTATAACCTCGTATGAAGCATTGTACGGAAGGAGGTGTAGAACTCCGCTACATTGGGATGAAGTAGGGGAGAGGGCAGTACTTGGTCCGTCCCCACACGACCGACCCCCACACAGTCGGCCCCACAACCATATGTAGAGAGGTATATCCGGAAATTGAGCAGGCCACCACATGGGAGGGTATTTCCGCCTACTTCGTGCAGAGAAATACATAAAATAACGCATACTATTGTAATTTGTAGCATTGAAAAGGTGATTAAACTCATCCCAGATGCGCCCCTCATAGTCCGTCTCAGGTTATGTGAAAGGAGGTAAATCACAAGGCCAACTTATAGCCGAGTGGCTAGGGGTTGGGAGAAGTTTTTTCCCCGAGGGAAAATATGCTTACTATTGATTTTATATTTTGTGGTATTGAGTTTTCTCTAAGATTACGAGTAAACGATGGAGAAATAAAAGAACGGTGGAAGAGGTGTTTCCATTAACTTTTTAATGAACGTTTATGTGACCAACTTAACTTATGAAAATTTGGTACTGTATTCATTAATGACTTAACCATTAAATGGACAAAAATTTGTTCATGATTAAACCATCCCTTAAGCTGGAATATATGTATTATTTAGTATCTCTAACACTCATCCCTTAAGTTGGAATATATGTATTATTTATGTTCAATTTCGTCACACCATTTAGATATCTAGAAATTTAGACAAGATATGACATGCTGAGATGTTAACTAAAGCATTAGGTAAGTTATAGAGCATTCCAATGATCACTTATGAACTCCAATTATCACACAATTAAGAATGTTTTGATCTTCAAATTAATCCATGGACAACGAGAGAGAAGATAACATAGAGAAAGATGAGTTAAAATGAGAATAGAGCATCATAAGATTTTTGTTATGCTATTATTTAGAAATAAACAATAATATTTATTATTGTATTTGCTATGACGTTGACATGTATATAACATATAATTAGTTATCTTATCACCTTTTATTTTGTTGCATAAACAAAATAATTATAGTTTTTTACCGAAACACGTAGATAAGTTTTCAAAATTACCAAATCACATACCCACTCCCATTTTTGTCTGTCTTTTTTAGCAATTGAATCGATTTTTTTAACCAGTTTTGACCGATTTGTGTTCAAAAAATTATTGAGTGCATTTTTACAATCAGGAGCACTAGACGAACATAACTTCGTGTCATTCCGAGGTCTCTAGGTCCATTAGCCAACTTCGAAACATTCGTGTTCAAAAAATCAATCATGGAAATATATTGGGTCAAATTGATGTTTAAGGTCATGAATATAATCATAAGAACTAGACAAACTCATAGGACCTGATTTCACGTCATTATGATTTTGGCCGAATGAACCTAAAGAGTTTCGGCCAAAACGGTCGATGAACTCAGAGACCTCGGAATAACACGAAATCAGTTCTTATGTGTTCGTCTAATTCTCATGATTGTAAAAATGTTCTCAAACATCAATTTGATAAATATATTGAGAATAGTGATTTTTTGAACACGAATTGGTCAAAACCAACTAAAAAACCAAATCAATTTGATTGCTTAAAAAAGGCACTCGACTGGAACAACAACATTTGCAAAAATGGAAGTCAGTATGTGATTTGATAATTTTGAAACTAGAGTATTTGGTAATTTTGGAAACTTATATACATGGTTTGGTAAAAAATTGGAACAATTACTAGTCTTAGTTATTTTGTTAAAGAACTTGCTTGTTCAGTGTTTGCATTTCAAAGTCTTGAGGATGTCTTGGCGAGTGAATGGTTTTTCCCTTTTATGTAGTTAATATGAGTTGTGCAAATTTTGTTCTCGATGATAACTTATTTGTGTTTAATTTATAAATTTCTATTGGCATAATATTTTTTGTGGGCTTGTTGCCCTTGTCTATGGCAAGGGGTAGATTATGTCCAAAGAATAAAATTAACTAACACATATTAGGGAAACTTCTACAACATCTCCTTTGTAGCAAGCTTAAAATTTTAATATATTAAAAATATGAGTTGCTTACCATGCATCTGAAAACATTCACACGGAATTTATGTTGAAGTATAATAGTATCATCTTAACTTACTCAAAATAGGTAACATCAGACAGACTGCCATACGTATGGTCTTACCCAAAACCAACATATTCAAACGTAAAACATCTTATGAGAGCATGCAAATATATCTAACCGTAGTCACAACACAATACAAGAAAATGGATGTGATTGCTTAAAAATTAAGGTCCTGGTATCACAGGGGTACCTCCTCTTAGTTGATAATGGACGTGCACAACTTCCTACTTGAGAATATAGGCACAATAACAATGAGTAAGGTGTCACTTAGTAGTAATCATATGTAAGAATAAGATATATAAATAAAGATAGCTCTCTAGCGAGCTATCAATTTTGATCTATGAATAATCAATAAAATATAAGTTTAGTGTACATTGTTACATCCATTGAGTTCGCATATCAAGTTAGACCACCAACACCATTATATATATATACATACAAGAATGATACCCTTTACACCTTTATGTGAGCGGCGGTAGTTGACATCCGACGTGGGCGATCTGACACAACCAAAATCTAATATTTTTAATCTCTTTCATCTGCATGCAACTCTCTTCTTTCTCCTGCATTGAAGGTGGTGCTGGTTTGTAGAAACCAACACGAAGGTGATGCTGGTCTTTAAAGACCAGCTCTAGCGTTGGAGCTGGTTTCTACAACTAACTTGAACGTGCTGGTTACAACAGACCGGAGCTGGTTTTTAAAGACCACCACACTGGTTTGTAAAAACTAGCACCAGGTGGATGGTGCAGCTTCAACGTTGGAGCTGGTTTCTACAAACGCCACGTTTGTAGAAACCAACTGGTGCTGATCTTAAAGACCAGCACATTAGAGTTGGTTTTAGAAACCCGCTCTAACATTTGGAGCTGGTTTGTAATTAGTACCATGGTGGATGGTGCTGGTTTGGTGGTGCTAGCGCCAACGTTGAGCTGGTTTGTTGATCAACTCCAATGTGGAGCTGGTTTCAACAAACCAACTCAACATTGGTGTTGGTTTGTATAGCTCCATGTTGTAGTACAAAACCAGCTGGTGCTGGTTTTTAAAGACTAGCACCAGGTACCTGGTGCTGGTTTTTAAAGACTGGCACCAAGGTGGATGATGCTGGTTTGGTGGTGCCAGCACCACCTTGGTGTTGGTTTGTACTAGCACCACCTTGCATGTAGGAGTGAGAAGAGAATTGTTACATGTAGATGAGAGAGAGATAAAAAAAAAATGGATTTTGGCCGCATCTGATATTTCACGTCGGATGTCGCTCACCACCGCTCACATAAAGGTGTGCAGGATATCATTCTTGTATATATAATATAAGGTGGTTATGACAATCTAACTCCATGCAATAGAGTGCAAGTTTATGTAAGGGATATGCATGATGAGGACAATGCACCTCCCAAGTGTGTACTTTATGCCAACATATGATATAACACCTCGCCAAATATGCAAGTGATCAATGTGAATATGTATACAAAATGCATCATTGCAATGCTGCTAATGTTATAGGTGGTTAATCAATATCTTGTCAAGGTATGCATTTCATACATAACTAATTCATACAAGTCCCTACTACGACAACACCAACTATAACACCAAGTTAGTTGATGAAACTTGAATAGGACTGTAAATGAGCTAGCCGAGTCAAATTTTGTTGAGTCAAGCAAGGCTAAAATGAACCAAACTGTTGAAATAGTTGTTCAAACTTGACTTGGTTTCTATTTTACGAGTTTGAGCTTGGTTCGTTTATATGTTATCGAGTTCTCAATTCAAGTTTGTTTGATTGTTTGAAACTTTTATATTTTTAAGCTTGTGTAGTTGGCCGTGAACTTTATATGTTTGTTTGTTCGTTCATTTTGATTTTGAGAGTTTCTTTGTTTATTTACCATATTGATAATATAGTTCACAAATTTTTTTCTTGAACATTGTTCACCGATATTATTCACAAACAATTATTTATTTAATTGACCTTGTATATATCGACAAAACAAATAAACTCTTATCAAGCCGAACACCAGGCTTGCTCATTTACAATCCTAAATTTGACGGATCTCTGAGTCATCCGCGCCCTTCTTTCACACTGTTGAACCCAAATGGACCAAATTAGTGTTAGGCAACACATATAATTAAATCCATTTAACTACACAGTCAAGAAGGCTTACCACGTTCCAAAAGAGAGTAATTTTTTTCACCTAACAACATCTCATCTTGATTAAAGATTTTTCCCTAAAATAAAACAAACCATTAATACCAATCATTCTTAACACAAATTCCACTTTCAAAACAAATTTACACCCTCCAAGATGTCCCTAAAGCAAAAATTCTATAGAACAACAAGTAGTTCAATTTTATACTTCCTCAAATTCTCAGGCAATCACGCCTCACAAATAGTCTCTTTTTATGCCGTCAATCTGCATAAAAATCCCTCCGCAAACCCTTTTTGTGTTGTAGCCGTTTACTAATGAAGAGAGTGGGAAGGAGAAATCAAGGAGAAGAACTAGGGTTAGGCTATAAGACCTAGTGAGGGGTAGAGATCTTTACCTTAGAAGGAAAGGAAGAACAAGAAGAGGGGAGATGATGGTATTGATGCTGGGATTTTGTGAAAGGGAGAAGCCAAACATTTCTATCTCGCTTACTTATGTGTGCATGAGGGAGAAGGAAGAGTTGGCCCAACTCTTTGAAATATACCAAACTGAATTTTAAAGCTACAATCACTTTGTGTCTAACCAAAATAGACGTCGATTCAATAATGACTTGACCATACAGTCTCCAAATCAAACCAAACTAGAGGCATATAAAAGATGACGTAAAACTTAAAATTTTGAACCAGCACAAGCTCAAAATTTCATGTATGACTCACACAAATTTAAATTCGTAAGCAGTTTAAAATCTCTTTATATAACTTAATAAATATCAATTAATTATTGAAGTAAAATGAATAATTAACTATTAGCTGAATGAAAAATTGAGAAATATTACATTTCTTGCTAACCTATTTATGCTACATGTCTTGTTTTTGCTCTTCATGCAATGATGTTTTACTTTGCCATTCAATTTCTTGTCTTCTACAATGAACTAACTTGTTTTGTGCAATAGATCCAAGAATTGCTGGAATATATGCCTGGACCTGACTTTCCTACTGGAGGAATAATTTTAGAAAATTTTGGGTAAAGTTGTGTTAGAGTGTTTCACATTTTTACCTTTTGGCACATGATTCATTATTTACTATTTGACTCTGTTAAGTGTTTTGTCCTATTTTATCTTTTGGCACAAAGATTCATTTCTAGTAACTGGCTCTGTTTCTTCTGCTGAAGGATCTTGGAAGCATATAGGACAGGACGAGGCAGCATAACAGTGAGAGGGAAGACTGATGTGGAAATACTTGATGAGAAAACCAAACGCAGTGCCATAATAATTAAGGAGGTGATTATATATTTATTTTTCTAATCTCTGTACTTGACATACTATGCATTTTAGCTTATATCTGTTTTTTTTTCTAGATTCCTTACCAGACAAATAAACATGCTCTAGTTGAGAAAATTGCTGAACTTGTGGAGCATAAGGTAACTCTTTTTTCTCTGTTTGTTTGTGTTATTTCCCGAATGGTCAAGTCCATGTAAAACCATGTATAGTGTTATTTTATGATACCAGTATATATTCTTTGTGTAGTTGCTAGGATATAATTGCTCCTATCATTTATATCTGGGTGTAGCATAAACATTAGGATATATAATTGCTCCCATCATTTATATCTGGATGTGGCACAAACATTGGCATGCCTCTTTGAACGTAACCTTGAACCAAATTCAGACTGTTTTGCTGCTCTCCATTTTAGCTGTGTTGCTTAAATTCTATGAAATCATGTGACAGTCCAAGAATCAAGAATTGGGGATCAATGTTTGAAATTTCTTCTAAAGGTTTAGGATTTACAAATTCTATAATTTCTAAATTTTTAAGAGTTTGTGCTATTTCTTTAACATAAAACTAGAACGTTAAAAGTTATTAGGAGGTAAGTTGCATTTTTTCGAATGACTTGGTTGTATTTAGAGTCTATTAAAGGGGCTAGGATCTCTTGAATGAATTGTTTACAAATCAATAATATTATTTTTCTTCATTGTTTGTTGAGAGTTGAGGTTTGGGCAACACAATTGGTTCGTGCTACATCAATTAGTATCAATATCGGCAAATAATTCTTGATTCGGTGTTCAGTGTCGTCATCTATCATCCCCAATTATCTCTTGTCCAGTCACCGTCCACCATCTCCAAATGCCAATTCATTCATTATCTTATAGCTGCAAATCAAAACTTACAACACATAGAGGATAATCTCTGTATATTGAATTATTGATTAAGACTCAAACCTTATAGTAACTTCTTAATGGGTGACTTGCATATCTCAATATAATTATTTAGTTTTTATATTTAAAAATTTACTTTTATCTATTTAATTGTCAAATTTAATTATTTATTAAATTAATTTTTCCTATACAATTTGCATTTCATTATTAACATTATATTTACCCTAGTTGAACCATCATCTATTGTTAAAAAAAAAAGAAAAGAGAACATTAAAATTAATTTTTTGACATCCTTAATATCACGTTTCATCCGAATGGACCATACTTTTGTTTTAGAAGTATTATTACTTACTAGTCTTAGATCAATTTGCTGAGGCAAATCCTAAACTATTTTTAGAGATGTAAATGCAAGTTGTTAAGGGCCTAAAATCAAAATGTTTGACGAGCTTAAGAATCATGATAACCATAACAAGCCATTCAAGTAGTTCTTCACACTATAAGCCCATGAATGATATTCACATTGTCCACCATCACATCATTTTGAGCTTAGAAGATAGACCAGTTGCCTAAAACTGATGATGCAGTTAGACTTAAACATGACACCCTTGCTTTGATGGACAATTGGACTCTAATAGATCTCTATGCTATTTTCCCTACTTTGAATGCTATTTTTACTTTATGACATGACCTTCATTGAATGCGTAGCAATTGCCAATAAAAAATCCATCAGATCTGCTATAGAGTCACCATCATGTAATGGATGTTGGGCCCATCATATATTGGCATGAAATGAAAATAAACTTGATGGAAAAATATACGTTCCATCGAATTTTAAAAGATGATTACTAATAAATTTTAAAACCCGAAATAATTTATCATTAGTGAATTGAAATTAATGACATCATTCGAAGTCTTTAATTCATCCAAAATCAAAGAACTTTTAATTAAAATAAAGAGTTGAACTCTCACAGAGGTTCTCTCTAGATCTTCCTAATAATTTGACTTTAAAGGGCTCTCCTAATGTCTTCACTGCAGAAAAATTGTTTGATGACTTGACCTTTTGATGACATGGCCTTTTAAGAGTCCCTTAAAAATATTTTCCTCGAATCTTCCTAGGAGACCTATAGCGACCATTTATCCAGGCTGCTTAAAGAAGTCCCTAACAATGTCTTACCTGAGTTTTCTCAAGAGCCTACTAATAATTCTCTACTTAAACCTTGTATAGAGACCTTGACAATCCTTGAGATTCCTTAAAAAAGCCCTCTAACAATTCTCAGATTAAAGCTCTTAAATGATTCCTTGATGATCTTTTACTCGAATCTCCTTAAGAGCCCTATATTAATCCTCTACTTCTTCTAAAGTGCTCTTGATGATTTTAGATTAACCTTCTAATGGTTCTGCATTTGAACCTGTTAAATAAGTCTTCTAAAGAGTCCCCTATCATTTCTTCGCTTGAATCTTTTGAAGACTTCCTCAACTATCGTCCACTTAAATATTTGCAAAGCCCAGAGTTAATTTATATATTATTGTCCACTCTAAATCTGCAATTGTCACACTATCTTAAGGATTCGAAAGAAAAGAACAAAAAAAAAGGTAGAACAAAACTTGCTAAAATTAGTTATAACAATCCTAGTAAGATGTGTATTAGTATGTTTTAGTAATTTGTAAGTGTAAAACTTGTCACTGTATTGATTTAATTTCTTTTCCTACTTTCTATCAACCTAATTGAGGATTTTACATTGCGAATATAGACATTGATACTAGAAGAAAGATTGGTTGAGTATTGATTATTATAAAACATATAAATATGTGCATTGTAATGTCAAAGAGAATGATCTGTAGTACACATGCATTCATTAGCTCTAGAATTGCTAAGAAAATTCTATGCAAACATTTACATTCATTATTATTGTGAAAAAGATTGACTCTAATCTGTTTCTCTTTATTTAACTTACCAACTTATTTAAACATTAGTCAAATTTTAAATTAGAGAATAAGCTGAATTATTAGGTGACATTCGAGCATCCACGTATGCATCTTGACTTTTTTCATTAGGAAGCCACATAAAATCCGAAAACGTTAGACCACATTAGGTCTATTGCAGACAACCTTACATTACAAAAGACTATTTTTGCTACTCGAATGCTTGACCACTAGCTCACACAACAATAACTTTACCGTTGCGCTAAGGCTCCCCTTCAAGAGATTGATTGAGAAATCTTTTAAAATTTTAGTCAAGAAGGTCAGTAGATTTTAAGTTTTCAAAGGCTATATTTCTTAGTGGTAAAACAAGATATTCTAAAAGGTTTTTTATAGTGATAAGTTACATTTTTTCACATGATTTGGTTGTATTATGATTTATAAAAGGGTTCCTATCTTGTGTATTAATTATCTTTAGGAACATAAATTTTCCTCGTTCATCAAAAGGTGAGTTTTGGGTGGCATGATTAGTATGTTTGTATCACCATATATCACTATGCTAACTGCTAGGTCATTTGTATTGGAAGATTCATTTGTATCAAATGGAGTCCTTTAATGAATTATTTCAAAGGAGATATTATTTATTCAAAGCCACCTGTGCTAAATTTAGTATTATTTGCAATTTTTCTCCACATGGATTTATATAAATTGCATTTAAATTTGTAATTTTCCTCATATTATATTAAATGTAAATTACATTTTTCTTAGCTAGTGCCGTGTATGTATAATTCCATCTCTTTTGATTATAATTTGATTTTTAAATGTAGATTGGTTGGCCAATCTATTCCATTTATGTCTTATAAGTATGTTTGCAATTTTGGAAGTTTAATTTCAATGTGTTAAAGTTAGCATTATACCATTATGTTTTCTTTTTATTTTTTTGTAAGAACTTATAAGGTTGAAGGTAATAAGAGGAAACTAATGCTCTGTAGACGGGTGGACAAGAGAGGGAAAGGGAATCAACTAAGGAAAAATATTCCTAGGGAAAAGGAAGAGAAAGGATAAGAAGAGAAGAGATAGAAAGGAAACTAGAAAGAGAAGGAAAGTAATATTTCAACGATGGCGGCCATGTTTGACCGAGTGACCTCACCGTGTTGCTAGTGGAGGGGCTTTGTCACGAGTGTGCAACTTTGTCATTGCAAGTTCCTTCACGGTGAGACTGCGAGTTCCTTCATGTCCTAGTCATTGTGAGTTACTTAGTGGCGAACACCATAGGTTCCTTTGCGGCGGATATTACGAGTTCCTTAAAGACGGATGTTGCGAGTTCCTTCGCGAGGAGACTACAAGTTCGTGCCCTTGTCACCACGTGTTCGCTGCTTTATCATCACTAGTTTCTTCGCGGCGAGGTTGCGAGTTCACGTCCTAGTCAGCGCAAATTCCTTTGTAGCGAATCCGTAAGGCGGTGAAGTTGCGAGTTTGCGCCATCATAGTGAGTTTTTTTGCAGCGAGACCGTGAGTTCCTTTATGCCAGATGAGTTCGCGTTCTCGTCACAATGAGTTTTTTGAGGTGAGACTGTGAAGAATTCACAGCGAGACCGTGAGTTTCTTCATGCTAGAGGCCGCATGTTCCTTCGCCATCAGCGTATCTATGGAGAGGCGGCGAGCTCGCTATGAATGGATTGGATTCAGCCAGATGATGAAAAACTTATTCTGCATAGAAAAATAGTCGGCTAGTCGATTAGAGAGGATGGAAAACTTGTTCCGTCCAATTTTGGGCGAAAAAAGGGGCGAAAAACATGGATTTCAAATTCATCCATCTATCATTTTAAAGATATGTAAATAGAGGAAGAGATCTCGATTTCTGCATAATCTATCCTTTCTTCTTTCCGTGCTTCAGAGCAGTGTTGTAAATGGCGGTAGGCGGTGGTGGGGTGGTCAGTGACCACACACTGTCTTGGCTGCCTAGGCGGTTGAATTTTTTTATTATTTTTTATAATACATCATTTTTTATGTAATATATGTAATTAAATGATATTTATGCATAAATAAGCTTCATACAATATGATACAATTTATATATGGTACCAATAAATATATAAATGCAATCAGCAAGATAATTAATAAAGATTCATCACTATATTAATATTAAAAAGTAATATCATTACTTTTACTAAAAGCTTAAGTTTAAAATTCAAAGTTTCAATCCAACATGGCAATAAGCCAACAAGGATTAACTAAACATAACTAATCTTCCAAATCATCCACACATGCACCATCAACTACCTCCATAATAGTCCACTGATTATGGGACTTAAAATCAACATCTTCTTCATTCTCCTCTAATGTATCTAAATCCTCGTCAAGATCTCTAACGGGGATTTTCTTGCAATCCGTTGTAGCAATTCATCCGCTCTCGAGGCTTTCGTCACCATTCTCCAAGTAAGTACCGAACCTGGCTCAACCTCATCTTTATCACCGCCATCAATAAGCCAACCTTGAGTTACACTAACATGAGAGGATAGAAGCAAATCTCTGTCTATTTCTTTTTTACTCTTCTTCTTTCACCACTATTCCTCTTGGTATGAAAATTATTAAAATCTAATAAAAGAAAGGATAATTAACATAATTTATGAATTACTACTTACCCCTTCAATTTCTTTCACACCCCGATGAACTACTTGTCAATGAAAGAAATCTCATTGCCATTTTTTTTAAGTTTAGAGCGTCACCACCATAATTTGACCATCATCCCACTCAAAAAAGCAAAGAGGAAAAAATAATAAATAAAAAAAAGGTAAAAGAGGCATGCATGTTAGTGAATAGAAATCAAAGAAAGAGATATACCCGGATCAAAGTCATAGTATACATCCACGTTTTCATATGATGTGATTGCCATTTTCAACTAAAGTTTCCTGATTTATTGTTACACTTCAACAATTCATCATTAGAAAGGGTGGATTGCATGCCCTCGTCGGTGGGAAATATTCTCTAGTATAATTCAAGAACTCATTCCATATCATTGGTGTTATTTTATATGTTTGGATTTATGAAGTAAAACATCAAATTCAACAAGAGGTATAATGCAAAGGACTATCAAGTCTACTCTTACACTTCTCATCAATAATCTTCAAAATAGGGGAGACATTTCTTTGTTTTTGAAAGCTTTTCTAATCTCTTCCTTGGCTTGTTTAAGTGCACTCAATAAAAAGGCCATTGAAGGCTTTTGCCACCTTCGGCAAGGTGTAAAACTTTCACTAAAGGGGTGAAAACATTCAAAGCCAAAGAAAGACCATTCCCGAAAGAGACTTGTTACCGTCGCCTCTATCATTTTCCCCTTCACACTACACCTTAATTTTGTTTTGCTCCACTCCTCGGATGTAAACATAAGTCTCAATTGATTTTTTAAAAAATGAAGTAGGAAATCTAGTTATCCCGTGCTTTATATCCCTCTTCTTGGTGTTTTTCCTTGTAATAGACAAAGTTATATAATGTGCATAGAAGAATATTGTTAGGACTTAGGACCTTTGCTTTCTCAAGCATTCCACAAAACTTGGGTAGATTTTCAATTGCTTCAAGCATGAGGTTGATTGTATGAGTGCACAAGAGGTCTAAAAAAATTTGAGGTTGTGTAACCTTCGACAACTCTGTCGCCGCCATATTGTTTCTCGCATTGGCCAATTTCATTGATCTATTTTTCCACAAATTCGAAGATGTAAGTCCCGTATGTGTGTCTCCATGCATTCTTCAAGAACCAAGGAATAAAGTGCCTAGTTTGTAATTAACATATAAATTGATAATGCTTCTCCTCTTGTGATTCGTTTATGCATCGGTTCTAATTGAACATCTTTTTTTCATCTACTATTCTTCATGCTTTTTTAGAAATAGTTTGGTCATCTCAACTTTTTGCTCCAAAAGTGGCTCTCTTAGAAGATATTAACTTGGAGGTTTGTAGCTAGGGCTGAATTGGCCAACCGCCTTTACAAATTGTCTAAAGCTTTGATTGTCAATTGCATGAAAAGGAATTTCCGCTTCATAAATCTATCTTGCAAAGTACTCATGCATATCATTTGTAAATTTCAACTTCACTGCATCATTTATGTTTTATTGTCTTGCCTTTGTTGGATCGATTACGGATGCCCACTTATCAATAAGCCTGGGATGCTTTAACTTTTGTTTTTAGAAGAATCTCTCTCCACTTGACAATCATCATCTTCTACATCGACATCTATTTTTACTTCCACCCTCTCCTTTTAGTTCTTCCATCCTTTCTCCCTATTAATTCTTGCTATTTTCAAGATACGCTCTTACTCTTTATTTTTTCTTCATCAGATACGGTAGGGAATGCTACAACTTGTCCTACAATACTCGCAATATGTTGCTTCATTCAATAAACTCCTCCCTTAATAAGCCTCTTACACAATTTGCATGTGATTCAATCTTTTTTTTTTCTTTACAATACAACACCCCATAATTTGAAACAATAATATCACTAGACTTTCACTTCAATTCCACCCTCGATTGTTTCTTATATTCCACCATTAATCTTCAATAATTAAATAAAAGTTCAAGCTAAGGTACTGCGGTGGTGACAATGACGATGGCGGTCTCAGGGGGAAGGAGGTGGGTTGGTGGAGTTATTTATATTTTGGAAGGGAGAGAAAGTGTATTAATATATCTAGGAGTTTTTAAATTTTGTTGACTTTGACCGTCTCACCTATTGGCTTTATCGCCTCACCCACTACCTCGCCCGACACGTGCGCCATCTCACTAGCCTCGATTCATCTTTGATTGCCTAAAGCACCTCCTAAGGCAAATGCGGTGCAGTTGATCGCCTCTTGCCTAGGTGCGCCTAGGCGACCACCTAAATAAGGCATAAAATTTATAGGAAAATTGGACACTGCTCGGTTTGACCTTTTTCATTTTGTTTCATTTTGTTTTATAATAAAAACAAAAAATAATTTTGGAAAATTTGTATGGCAAATTGATTTCTTTGAATGTGATGAAGATAAAATATTGAAAATGAAAAATAGTAAATGAAAAAACAAGTGGTGCCTCATGTTCTGTTTTTCTGATTGTTTTCAATCTGACATAAGCACAAGACATGTGATATTTGGTTATCAACCAGCAAGAATGTGTTTCTTTTTCCCAACTTCGTTACGAATTAGGTCAAATTAGAATATCTCTGGAATAATGTTTGAACTTTGAACCCTATGTGTTGGGTATAATCGCTTATTTTGTTATGAGTTATCTTGGCTGCAAGGATAGACAATAAGATGCTCGTGATGGTATAATGGAATTGGGCGAGATTTCAATGATTTAGATGGAAATTTAAAAAATTAGTGCCTTCCATGAATCTGTTCCTCTTGTGTTTACCATTAAGAAAGAAAGAAGCTTCAGGAATCAGGACATCCATTTCCATTAATGTAAGTAATATCCAATATCTAATTGTTGGGGAATATATATATATATATATATATACACACATACGAAGGGAAATTATATGGCAATGTGCAAAAAAAAAAAAAATTGTATATGTTGGGAGTGGCAGGGGGGTGGGTGTCAATGACACGTGAGGGCAATTGGGTTCTGGTTGTGATTAAACAAAAACGTTTCTAATGTTCTGGTGATAATAAATGCAGTACAGCTTCCTTTGTTCCATAATATGGAAAATAATGAAATAGAGGGGACTTTTTAATTGTTAGTGCTCAAATATTAATTCTTGATGATGAATTTTGTAGAATATCTGAATCTAACAATATGATAATTTTTTAATAATAAAATTTGGTTGCCACTGGTATGGATGTGATTTAACATGGCTCACCTATTAGTTCAAATTAATTCAATTCAGCCTGATTTCAACTTAATGAAAAATGTGATGGTTTTTATTTTTTTTGTCATTCATTCTTATTGACCATATCCAACTTAGTGTATAAAAATGAAGCAAGTACACACAAGATCATTCAATTACAAGGGCGGTGTACACGAATTGTTCCCCAACTTTTATTTATTAAAATATGTATCAATTTGCTCTTATGCAATAATTTATTTTTTGTATTAGTTCAGTCAAGAAATTGTTCAAACAATTGATATCCAAGTGTCTTTCCCATCCTTGTGCCATTTTACATAATTTTATCAACTAATATCTTTGCAAATATTTGTTCTCTTACTTCCTTTTATTGGTAAGCTGAGGTACAGTTTGTCTCTTTCAATTAATTATTTGATTTTGATAACAGACTTTAGCTGATATATGTGATATTCGCGATGAAAGCGACCGCTCTGGAATGCGTATTATTATTGAGGTCAGTTTAGTTTATAGCAGGTCTTCCTGATGTGGACTTCTTTTGCAGTAGAATTCCTGTCTATGAAACTATCCCTTACTGATATCATTTTTTCTTTAGCTGAAAAAGGGGTCAGATCCATCAATTGTTCTCAATAAACTTTATCAGCATACTACTCTTCAGTCTAGTTTTAGCTGCAACATGGTAGGGTGAGTATTATGCCTTTATTTATGATTCAATTTGTTGCATCTTGAAGTTATTTGCGATAACCTTTCAGTATTGATATTCCAAAGACCTCGCAAATGATCCTTGAAGACCAATATAATTATGCAACCTTTTTTGCTGGCTTAATCTGTATATTTTAATATTAACAATTTGATATTAGACAACCAATATTTTATATTAAATTATTTCAATTGAAACACCACAAGTTATATATATATATAGTTTCGACAGTATTATTCTTCAGAATTTATAATATGTCAATTCAAGTCCATCACCCTCATGCTCCTCTTTAATGATAATTTTGATTCTTGTCCTATGGATGTTGAGGTTTTTGTTTGCTTGATTTTTTACTGATAGTTTTTGCTCACATGATCCGTCCATTGCATCCTAGTAGTGGAATAAAATAGTCTTCAAACTCATAATCAATGTATTGAAGTAGTTGGTATTTAGCCACTTAAGAGAAACTCATTAGATGGAGAAAGAGTTGTAAATATGAAAAGATACTTATTCCTCTATAATTTGCCTCAATATGAACAAATCTAGCAATTTTCTTCATTTTTTTTTGTTGCATACAAATTACTGATGAAAGACAATATAAATTCAGATTATAATTATTTCCATATTTTCTTCTTTTGTGTAGTTTAGTGATGTTGTTTTCGCAATTTTTCTGTGTATTGGACTAAAACAAATATCTTAGAACTTTCTCATTACGATGTTTGGTTTAAAGCTGCTAAGTAATTATTATTTGTAATCTGGAAATGTTAGAATTTCTTTGTTAACTTTTTCCCAACTCAATACAATGCAGTATATATGTGATTAACTTTGAGTTAATTAAAGAATGTCTTTATAATTGCTCCTATTTTCAGTTCTTTATGACTTTTACTACGTATGCATGTTATACTTAATGTTATGATTATATTGTTCTTTCTCTGAATTTTGTATTATATCTATGTCACTCTTATCTATCTACGTATATGAAGCTTCTTTCTGTCTTCATTGCTTCTTGTTGAACAGCATTTGCAAAATTGTCATGAATACCCCTTCCACCGACGTACAGTCACAACATATAGTTGAACCTGACTCCTTGTTGCTTTCAATCTATTTTGTTTGTTTACTAGAACAATGGTAGGATTGTATTTGCTGAGTATAAACATTGTCAACAATTTTAAATTCAATCAAATGCTTGGTTCTATTCCTGCCTAGAAGTACACAGTTATTGATTCTAATAGTTGTGCATAGTCAAAGTCAAAGATCATGGTGATTCGCTAGTTAAATTGATATCTCTAGGCCATGTTGACTTTTGGATGCAATTTCTCAAGTTTGAGTGTATCCTTTTTATCTATTATTGTCAGTGAATTAATTTAATCCAGTTTCCTTGTTTTTATAAACTTTTCTTTACTTGATTATGGAAGATTGCACCTTTCATTTTGTTGTTTTTTGTCAGTGGCAAAGTTGCTTTCTTTTTTTATGCTTTTGCTTTTGCATTTGCAGCATTCTTGATGCACAGCCAAAGCTGATGGGCTTGAAGGAATTGCTTCAGGTATTAAATATTCCCAAAGGACGTTTTTGTTACTGTTACTTTCAATAATTCTAAAACATTACCATTATTAGTTTGTAGTTTCTATAAATTGCTATGTTTAGGTTACTTGTATGGAGTGCTATGCTCTAAATTGGATTTCTTAGAACTAAGACAACATTCTCTTCTAAGACATTCTTCTTCATGTTAGCTTGGAGTGACATACCTTAAACTGTAAAGGGGTAAAGGGGCGTTTGATTTGCATGTTTTCTATTTTTATTTTCTAAAAAATGTGCATTTTTAAAAAAATAGAAAATGATTTTTTGACATTCTCTATTTTTCTAAAAAATACTATATCTTTTTTTAGAAAATAGAGATGAAAAATATAAACCAAACACTAATTTTTAGAAAATGCGCATTTTCCAGAAAATGAAAATAGAAAACATGCAAACTAAACGCTCCCTAAGATTGTTAGTTTCAGTTTATTGGAATAGATGTGAATAGGTGATCGACCATGTTTGTTCTATTTATGGAGGAATGAAGTGGATGATCCTGCCACAGTGCGTTAGGAAAGGAGCATTATTGAGAGGACACCAAGAGTAGGATAAGCACATCTAATGATGTATTGGGAAAGGGGGCTATTGAGAGGATGATAGGAGTTCATTCAACAGATCAAACATAGATTGAATTATAAGAATAACGGTGAGTTGGTTATGTAAAATAGTAACTCTACTTATAAAAGAACGAAGTGAATGATCCAATCCATGAAGTATTGGTACGGGAGGGTTATTGAGGGACAATAAGTATTAGTTTTATGCTTGGTAGATGAAGCATAAATGTATTGATGAACATGATAGGAGTTCATGTTCAACAGATCAAGCATAGACTGAATTATAAGAATAATGGTGAGTTGGCGATGCAAACAAGTAACTCTACTTGTAAAAGAACGAAGTGAATGAGCCAATCCATGAAGTATTGCTAAGGGAGGGTTATTGAGGGACAATACGTATTGGTTTTATGTTTGGTAGATGAAGCATAAATGTAAGTGTTATTTAATAGATAACCCCCCTCATAAAGGGGAATGATAAAACCTGGATTATATATTCCTAAACGTCTAAATCAGGCTTTTCTCATTCTTCTGGCCTTTCAATTTCACTTTTGAAAACATCTTGAAGTCTTTGAATCAAATTGTTCAGTGAAATAGTTTGCGAATAAAATTATTTTGAAAAAATAAAAAATAGGAGAGATATGCCCATTTAATTTTATAAGTTAATTTATTATTATCATTTTGAATTTTCTAAAAAATATAAAATTAGTTAATGTCAAATTTGGGCAAAACAACATGATGATTTAAAGAATTTCTTTTTAAAAAAAAGTGAGAGCAAATGTCAATAAACCTTTTTAAATTTTATTTTAAAAAAACAAATTAACTTCTTTCAGTCAAGTTGTTTGGTGATAGCTTTACTGTTGCAATGAACCGAATTATTTCCAAAAATTTAAAGATTCATTCCTATTTAACCTAATTGATATTTTCACAACAATAGAAAAATATATATAGATTATTTTCAAAATCAAGATGTTTCACCAATCAACTTCATAAAAATAAAATTAATAAAATTTAACCATTATTAGTTTGTAATGTTTACCTATAAAATTAAATAGACATTTATTCATTTAAAATTATTTCATTCCATCAATTTCATAAAATGAGAACCCTTCCCATTTGTTTTAGAAAATAGTTCATTGTTTTTAAAAAATAAAAGTTGGCAAAAGTATTTAATTTATTAGCTATTTAATTATTAAATACAAGAAATAATTAATTTAGCTAATCTATTTAGTCAAGTTAAAATGATTTGATTTATATTTCTAAAGATGTTTAAAAATAAATTTACTTATGAAATAAATGAACATTTACCATCTTTTTTTTTTTTAATTTTTTTACCAATATTCTTGTCACTCAAGCTGGTTTCCTAAACAAGTTGATTCATTGAAATCAAGGTTCTCATTTTATTTGAACATTTTGGGCTATAGGATTCAATTTAGGCATTCCTCAAAATAAGGGGACCATTTCGGTAATTGCTTTATTTATCAAGACAACTAATCAATACAACAACAACAACCAAGCTTATCTCTTTAGGTGAGCTCGGCTATATGGATCTTTTTAAGCTATTGGGCTCTATCCTCTACTATATCATCATCTATACTTAAATAAATTTTATCTTGTTTTATTATTGTTAACCAAGTGTTCTTTTTTAGCTTTCTCTTTCTCGTTTGATGTGCATATTTGTCATAGTTTCACATTGCCTAATTAGAATATTTATTAGTCGATAGACAGAAAAAACTAGGATTTGCTTCTGCGTTTTTATGATTTTTGTGAGGATCAGTTCTTTAAAGATAATAGAGTCTAGGTATTACCTTCTCTTTCATTATGTATAAGCTGAACTCACTGACAATTGCTGTGCTCGTTCGATTT